>CAXHKG010000062.1:0-18344 GCA_964016985.1 Anodontia alba | reverse complement strand
CGCAGGTACATTTTACTGTTTTCTGATGTTGCGAACTTTTTATCCCCGCCCCCGCCCCCATCACGCCCTCCCCCCCATCCCCCCCCCCCCCCCACACACACACACACACAAAGCTGAGCATGAAATGTGTCCTGCTAATACATGCCAAATTACTAACAATTGCAAATTCGTTCTTGCTTAACATATCTGAGCATGAAAATTTCCCTTCTAATAAATATGAAAATGGCAACTATTGTTGGCATTTTCGTATTTATTAGCTGAGAACATGTCAGCTGAGCTGAGCATGAAAAAAGTTTTATAACCCCGGGGCCTGATTATTGCCATATTTAGTTTTTTGTTTTTAATGAAACCACATGCTTGCGTTCATTTACGCCGGGCTGGAGCCCGGCGTATCTATTTGACGTTGTTTTTGTGAAATGTGTATGCATTTGGAGAACATCGGTTTTCTTCCAGTTTTATGGGGTTCTTAGTGGGGTTATATATAACTATTCACCCCCACTTTTTTTTTATTACTATTATTCAAAGTCACACTTTTGCGGCAGAGAACTGTGCTATTGGTAACATAGTGAAATAAAAAGAAATGGGAAGTACTGTGTAGAATGAATGTAGCAATGTGGGTTTTGCTCATTTAAAAGAAAAATGAGCAGTTTTCCCATAGGAGCACAATTTGACCATTCGACCAGAAATGATCTTGTTGCTGTCAATATTCGTACACGTTTGAATTTTTTCATTTCGTTTTTTCGTCGTACTACGAAGAAGAAACAAAAGATATTTTTCTTTGTTTACGATTGGAAATATGCATTCTGAAATCGAACGGATTATAAGCTGGTTTAATAATACAGTTTAATTTGATATTCAAGCATGGAAAGATTTGGGCCGAAAGAAAACGTTATGAGTGGAGAAAAGAACGAAACACTGCTACATAGATGATTTCGGATATAGTATGTTCGGCCTAGGCTATGGATGGCGACATGTAATTATTATTTTCTATACGGGCTAGAAAACAGACGATCATAGTTGATTTCTTTGACATAGCTCTGATAATGTCTATTATGTTTTTATCGTTGAGTATTGCGATAATTTATACAAGTACAACCTTTCATAAATTATAACATTTGTTCACTATACTACGATCTATAGGGAGCTAAGTAATGCATGACAAATTAGTTTCCCGGCGTATTGATGCTTTGCATCAATGTTTTCTTGTACTGAATTTATGTTATGTTCAGGAAATACTTAGAAGAGAAAACTCTCCACATAACAAAATAAGAAAAAACGTAATCTTTCATCGGCTGATTTGCCCTCAGAGTTCTAATTCTTAAAATAGTTTGGTTATTAAGGCTTAGTACTCTGGGTAAAATTTTCAGAAGACGACTTATCACTGGAGACAATTTACATGAAATGTCTACTCCTGTTTTCCGAGAAAAATATCATAAATTTGTCGTCTGCTGAATAAGCCAAGGGAGTGGTAAAGGTTATACATAATACATATGGTATGAAGATATTTTGAAGGACCTCTTGCAGTCTATAAAGGCGACTAGCCTACAGAGAGGACGATTTTCCGAAGTAATCGGCCAAACACAAAACCAGGCTTTATAAGAACTTAAATGTTTCTTTTTTAGTCCCTGCGATTTTATTTTCTTTTCTTCTGAGAAAACTTTGCGGTTGAATACATGTACTGGCTGAGATATTTAACACTGAGTCTACGGGAATAATCACAACACCTTTTCTTTATACATGGCTATTTCATCATGTCCTACCCACATATAGTTTGATACACACTTAATTGGCATAGATGTATTCATCATAAACTCACAATTTTATCATGGTTAAGAGGGTAGGATTAATTTAGTCAGTTTTTCTACATAATATCAGTACATCCAGGTTACCACCCCAATAGTCACGTGACTACATATCACCTCGTTCGTTTAAAATTGTGCTTTGATTTTTCTCATTCGACCTTCAACCACCGAAGAGCCAGAACCTGAACCAGAGACTACACTGCAAACCGACGTCCTGAAGAAATACAAGCTTATAAAAATCTGCCACGAGAAGTAAGGAGGGGACATAGTCGTCTACCAAATGACCAACAAGAAACAACCAGCTATCTTCATGTTGGAGCTACAAGATACTACGCAGGATGCCGTCTACCTCAAGCCACCGGGATCAAAGTACAGCTACAAACGGTTGGACGTAGTCTCAGAAGAAGCTAACAGTTGATCTCCAGACAAGTGCAAGATACAGATGCTATGGTCAAAAGAAGAATATCTACGCCTACTGCACGATCGACCCATCACACGCGTTCTGGAACCTGGCTCCTGATTGGCTGGAATTTGACCTACTTTCCAAGTAGGTCAGAGCAAGATGTAAACATCATTTTGCAGCCGGTATTGGCACGATGTTTCACATCGATTTAAAGCTTACTCTTTGGTCTGATTTACTGCACTCAAAATTCTGTAACTTACAGCGTGCTTCCGATTTTATTTGCACCGATGACCGCAGGGCGAGGAATCTATGCTCGGGTAAAAACTCTCCGTCTTAAAGCCCATCACGGAAGCGCAGAAACTTGCCTTTTCGCCTGAACCCTAGACCTTGCACCGTCTCCTCTAATTACCTCCTTTTGCTATTCCTGGCATGTTCGACGACCGCAAGGATGACTGACGTAAACTTTACAGACGATTGACGACGTAGGGGTTGTGCCTGTTATGGTTTCGTAGCCTGCGACCCCCCCCCCCCCCCCCCCTGCACCTGAGAGATTTAACGGAAACAACAACAACAAATTGTGCTCATGTGAACGTGGGTATACAGAGCTGTCTTGCAAATGAAGTTCATCAAGATCCAGTGTGGGCTAAAATACGCTTAAAGTGCAAGTCGTTCTTTTTTGGATATTATAATTTCAATTAACTGCTAATAGCAAACGACCTGTCTAACATTCTACCAACAGACAGGTAATTGACGTGAATAACTTGGACTAAGACTAAACTTGATGCCCCTAAAATGGAGAGTTTTTGGAAGTGGTAGGGAGGCAACGAAAAATCCGATGATAAATGCTGCCTCAAGTACCAATCACATCACATCAAAGAAGGATCTGATTTGGGATCAAGAAAATGTGACAGATTTGTTTTAACTCCTAGCACTATTAAATAATTGTATGCCACCAAAAGAGCGCAGTGGGAGAAAATGTTTACTTGTGCGCCTAATTAAGACTCAAATCGGCCTGCGTACCTGCGCAGTCTGTTCAAAATCTTTGTTGTCCGCATGAAAAAACTTTGCATCCTTGGCTATCCAAAATCCATCGAGTGAAGATTCTGATCAGACTGTGAGAATTTTATGACAATAATGCGAACCTTACAACCGGCATGTACTTAAGTTGATCACGTATATTAAAGTGACGTGAGAGATGGACATACATAGTCGAGCTTCAATGGCTCGAACAACTTTGGGACCATAGAAAATTGTTCGAGACATAGGCTGTTCGAGCCACTGAGGGTTAATCATGGTGCCATGTCTGAAAGCAAATAACGAGATAGGGATTAGATTTTTTTCAATTTTCTACACAATAGTTGTGTGTTAAGTGTTCTCATTAGAATCGCTTGATACTAATAGGAATCTAATGAGTACACATAAAGTACAATTTCATAATGAAATAAGAAAATGTACTCTATAATTATCATCTTATGCTATCGGAAGAATTTCGTAGTGATATAAAAACGAGTTCGAATAAGCCACGGTAAACGAGCCATCAGTGTTCGACTGTTTGTATAATGTATTGGTAAGAGGCGTGAGCATCTCTGTAATTAAGGGGACTGTGTATACGGGGAGGGGGGGGGAGGGGAGTGGGGCGGGGAGGGGGAAAGGTGGAGGGAGGGTGGCTAAATTGTCACATTCAGTGTTGGTTATGAAAATTGGTTTGTAAACAATCTACAGGAAATCTTTGGTCTTCTTCACATGACAAGGAAGTTGTTTGTGGCTGTAGATGCTACATGATCAGACTCGCGCATAATTAATTTCTCTAAACAACTTTACTGATGACCATTTCAAGGCGATAGTTCCGTTGCAGAGCCTTACCGTTTGTTCGTCTTTTCTAATTGCAGTGGTGTTTTTTGATGTCATTTAGTGTCTTTCAGTCCCTATGCAACACACTGGAAGGGCTGGATTCCGTAAATACGACCGTTCCTGGCCCCGAGGTTATCATGATTTTTTTTCTTCATGCTTAGCTATGAGCATAAAATTTGTCCTGCTAATAAATGCAAATTTACTCACAATTGCAAATTCTTTCTTGCAAGACATAGCTGAGCATGGACATGTCTCTGCTAATAAATATGAAAATGCCAACTATTGTTGGCATTTTCATATTTATTAGCAGAGAAAATGTCATGCTCAGCTCAGCTGAGCATGAAAAAAGTTTAAAACCTCGGGGCCTGATCATTTGTCCTGCTAATAAATGACAATTTACTCACAATTGCAAACTCTCTCTTGCTAAACATAGCTGAGCATGAAAATTTCTCGCACAGATGACGCTACAACAGGACGTCATTAGAGCATTTTACTGGAAAATAGGACGAAAACTTGCTTGCAGGTCTGGCCATACATCTACGATACAATATCTGGTATTTTCATCATTACACAATAAAAGTGCAACTATTCCGAAGCATTTCTGTCAAATCCGCATGCACAGTTATGATGTTTTTACAGGTTACATGCTCTCAAATAGACTAGGTAGCAGAAAATGGCTAACTTTGCCGAGAGAGGAAATTTGACGCGGATATCAAAGACGACTAAGAAGGTTCGGAAAGGCTGATGTGAACTCATTTGCAGTTTTCAACATGACCTATTTTAACTGCCTTTGGACCGGTACAAAATATAAGTGAAGATACCCAGGAAATGCCTCACGTCTTATAGTTTCCCCCAACCCATGTAATAAAGTCAATAATACATGAACGAGTTCTCATGTAAGAGAAACTATATTTTTAGCCCATACAATCATTTGAAACGTCCGGGCATAAAATAACATAAATAGAATGTTACACTTGAACGATATTAAATGCATTGTTTTATAGCTTTATATGAAAACTTTAAGTATCTTAGTAGTCATTCATATTGTGACTTACTGTGAGAGACACCTGAAGCTATTAGCTGACTAAACCCGACATTACGCATTGTTATGCATAAACTAGCTTTAATATGTACGTAGCACATATAATGATACTGAGGACTGTATGCCTTAAATATTTTTAACCCATTGTAGACTGACTGAACTCTCCCATACTATATATCAGAATATTCTAATTTCGATTTTAGGTATGTCAGGCTATGTGAGTTATATATTCAGAGAGAAAAATGGTTGAACTATTTGCAAACAGTGGAGCCTTGATCAGATGCCGCGCACTGCAGCGTCTGATCTGTGTCTGTACTGTTTGCCATTTACCCGTTTAGGGGTCTCCAGTCTACAATGGGTTAAACTTTGAGCAGATAGGCGCCCAGAAATACAAATGAAACGGTAAACAAAGTAGACCTCCGAATACTTCTAAGAATACTTCTCGGGCCTGACAAGCTGTTGGTGCACACTACAGACGACATATCTAAGCAATTAATATTTTTGGGGATGGACATGTTTGAAGAGGCAGAGAAAAGGGCATGGGCGAAAGGAGAAGACAGGTGGTTGGAAGAAAGGAGAAGAGGGGTGGTAGAAAGGAGAAAGGGTTGAGAGAAAGAAAGGGATAGGAGAAACAAGAGAGGGTGGGAGAAACGAGAAGAGGATTGGGAGAAGGAAGAATAAGGGTAGTAGAAAGAAGAAGACACTCTAACCTATTCCATACCTCTATTATTATAATCATTTAATGCACGAAACACTAAGTGAAGTGTAAAGCCAGTTTGAGTTCTGTTTGCTTTCCAGAATCTAAGTCAGAAAAGATTTGTTTGTGTTGAGGTTTTACGGCCCAGTCAACCCAATAGGGTCATGTCGAGCGCGGTCAGTTTACCTAACCACACATTTACTGGGCAGGCTTAGTTCTCTAAGCGGTTAACCAGTATTGTGCACATTCTTTCGCCAGAAACTGACAACTGCCCTTCTTGAATCAGCGGAAGGGAGAGAATGACCGTAGAAAATATTTCATGATCAATCTCCATGAAAGAATGTTGCCGACCTCGGCGGGGGTTGAACCCGCGACCTCCTGGTCTCCAGTCGGACGGCGCATCCAACTGAGCCACCGAGGCCAAGTCAGAATAGATGACGATGTAATAGAGTTCCAGGAAGACGATGAAATTAATTTCAAGGAGGACGATGAACTAGAGGTCCAGGATTAGCCTTATCTGTGCGAGAAATTAATCTACACATCATGAAAACATGCCTTTATAAATTTGACCCCCTTAAACCCCACTTTTATATAGTAAAACTGGGGTTTACAGGGGTATACATTATTTTTCTTATTTCTGCTCAAAACATATATTGTGGGTACTCGTTAAAACCGCCTCGATATATTGTGGGTACTCGTTAGAACTGCCATTTCTGCTCAGAGCATATATTGTGGGTACTCGTTAGAACCGCCTCGATATATTGTGGGTACTCGTTAGAACCGCCTCATCGAGACATATGATTTGAGCAGAAATATGATAAATAACATAATTTTGATTTGAAAATTTTCATTTTTTTTGTGGTAAAATTTTCAGTATATTTTAATAGGCGTGTTTTCGTAATGAGACACTAAACAACTTCTTTATCATGTGCCTGCCTTGAAAATATTTCATTCTGGGAACCGATACACCTTCAGGGGAGGCAAATTATGTCAAAAGTATTTGTGACAAAGCGTATACTTTAAAAGAAAATAATTTGCTACCCTCTTAGAAAGGGTCTTCTTTAAAAGGAAATAATTTGCAGTCACTCCCTTATGAAGAAGCGTCTGCTTTCAAATGAAACAATATGCTTTTTTAATAAAACAGTTTTTTTTAAGCAAAGATTCTGAAATTTGGTTACTTCTCAGCAAGGAGCAACGATCATTTGGTGTTAACATAGGCAATCTCTCTATTTTTAGCAGGTAGTTCCGTCTTACATGACCTCTTCATACCCTTATATTTGGTATTTTCAGGAAGATACATTTTCTATAAAGAAGCAGAAGCCATAATGTACCTATGTCATACAGAAATCGTATTTTATTTATTTAGGAGAAAGGGGTAGTATTTTTAGAAAAATAAAATTGATCCTGGCTTGGATTTTGTAGTAATGCGAGTGAATAATAATAATGAAACTTATAAATTAGCCAAAAATATTTGGGTATTTAGTCAATTACTTGACTTAAATTGATGTTATAATTTTCCTTTTGCCACAGAAAAAATATAATTTGCACCAAACATATAAGATACTCTATAGCAATGCTAGTATTTATTGATGTGATCTGGTTTGTTACAAAGAACTCCAGGTAAGAGAAAAGTCCAGGGAGTGACACAATCACAAGCCACAGCCCTCCCCAGACACCAAGAGGAAACAGACAAAATAAAAAACAAACAAACGCAAATCGAACAAACATACGAAAAGCGCCAAGTTTAACTATCTCTCTTCCCCCAAGCGAGGTAATTGCAATGCTAAAAAGACTGAAAAACACAAGAATAAAATAACACAAGGCAAGAATTAAAGCGAATCGCCTCGTAGAATAAACCATAAAGCAACAAAGCGTAAGACTAACACCGGGACCACTGCCTTAGATCGGTCAAAAAAAAATACCAAGGGGTGGGGTGGGATGTGTGTGTGTGTATGGGGGGGGGGGGGGGGGGGGGGGATGGGATTTGCGGGGGGGGGGGGGGTGTTTAAAGCACTTTTACAGCCGACTAACTTCACCTTAGGTCCCGATGCCAATCTTAACCACAACTAGTAAACAGAAAGCAAAATGGGCATCTGGTGAAGGTGACCAAAATGCTGGCATCACAACACAACTAGTAAAACAGAAAGCAAATTTGGCAGCTGTTTAAAGGCAGTGACCACAATGCTAGCATCACAACAAATATTGAAAAACAAAACAAAACAGAAAGCCATGCGGGAAACACAAAGGTAAAAAAACTAAGAACAACAGCAGGCCCATCGCCTTAGAACTGTCAGTAGAATAAACTACTGCGGGGTTTAAAGCACTTTGCAGCCGATCAATTTCACCCTGGGTCCCGATGCTACTCTTAATACAGAAATACATAAAAATTCGGTACGCATAAAGGCTCCCAACTCAGTCAATGCATCAAAGCTAAAACATAAAAATCTAACTAATCATTATGATAAACAAAGACGAGTACTCATGGCTAATTCTATTGTATGCCAGAGTAAATGAAAACCAATAGTTGAACTACGGCGGGCCAAGCCAAAGTTATTTCGCCAGTTATCATAGAGATAAATATCAATATGTTTTTGCCATTTTTACACAAATAAATACGTTTTGGGATCCCGTTAATTCTACTGGACAATTTTAGTAATTAAAAAGCCAGGTAATTTTTTTCACAGTAAAAACCTAGTACTTAACCAGAGTCCTTTTGTGTATCTCACATTTACCTGTGGGTTCCATTCATTGGCTATATATACAGTGTCTTCCAAATGCGCATTACTGAATCAGGCGTTATATCTTTATGGCACTGTATGGAGTCTGCATTTCTGCAATATAAAAGTCAAAAAGGATTGCCTTTGGAAACTAAGAACACACAAAATCACGAAAGTCGGAGACTCGGTTTGATTGAGTCTCTTCATATGCAACACTGTAATTTGCGAGGCTGCATACGCCCCCCCTTCACCCCCCCACCCCCGTACCAGCGCCGGCTTAAGCGGTATTCGGTTTTAAAAAAATCAGGATGGGCTCAATGATCCCAAAGGAAATGAAATGTAACCTGCACTATAATTATGTACGGGGAGACTTTTTACGGCCGCCACTCGGCACAACACTAGCTACAACAGAGTAAAATAAAAGTCAAAAAGGATTGCGTTTGGAAACAAAGAACACACAAAATCACGAAAATCGGTTTGATTGAGTCTCTTCAAATGCAACATTGTAGTTTGCGAGTCTGCTTGTCATAATCAGAATCAGATTTTTACTGGTGACACGTCTAATGGCATTTATTCACCAGGGCCTGTGATATGGGAATTTAGTCCCAAGCTCTTATTTAAAAGGTAAATCTAGCCGCACATCCTCTGCACCTTCAGCGGAGGAATCAATCGAATCTGGAAGGGTAATCCAATCTCTGTTGTTTGAGGGAAGAATAAGCCCTTGAAAGTGTCAGTTCTTGCAGTAAGGGTCTGAAAAGTCAATGAGTGATGATTTCTGTTGTGCCTAGTTGGGGAATAAGGTAATCTGTTGGAATGCTGGGGCACCCTTTAGACCTTTGTACAAAAGTATTATTCCACTGTCTCTCCTCATTTTCTTGAGAGACCTGGGTTTTCCAGTATTCCAATCATATTCCCTGTTTCAAAGCAGTAATTGCTACTTGAAAACCTAGCAGCCCTATTCTGAAACGTTTCGATTTCTTCTTGAAGACGTACACCTTATGGATCCCAATCACAACTGCCGTATTCCAAACCTCGACGAACACGTCCTTTATATGCTGCCTCTTTTACATCCTGAGGACATTGACATATAATTTCATGATAGCAAACACAGCATGTGAGGCTGTTTTAAAAGCCTTCTCGAAGTCCAGAATAAACGTGTCAACCTGTCCTCCTTTGTCCAAGATTCTAACTCTTTCATTTATAACAGTGGTCAGCTGAGAAATCTAGGGTCAAACTCGTCAGGTCCTGAAGGATTCAGTAACTTAATCACTCCCTCTGAAGTCACCAAATTATTATCCATGTAAAAGGGATGATCTTCTGGTTAAGGACCTTTTCTGTACTCAGTTTATTAAACGCATCATTGCATTAGCCAATTAGTTCACTGCCCTTTCAGAGTCTGAATCTGCACCTCCATTTCCTCCTTTTTTAAGGGGTGAAATACCTTGCGTGTCTTTTTTCAGACTATTTATATATCTGTAGATGTCTCTCGGACTTGCCTTTATGTCCCTACCAAGCTATATACGAATCATACTGTTTTCAATAGTCTTTATTTCCCTTCTCAAAGTTTCGAATTTTGTCCGAAGTTTACAACTACCTGTTTTCTTTGCCTAAGTATGAATTTCATCCCTTCAGCGAATCTTTCTTATATCTGATCAAGGGAATCGAAGAGACAGACCTACTAGAAGTATTTCTCTTTTACAAATCCTAACGCATCCTTCCTCATAGTTTCAAAGTCATCTTTCTGATATGAATACACCCTCCTCTGAGGTTTCTGTGTATGCGGAATGAAGATATTTAAAAATCCTGAAACAATGTCATGTTCACTAAGTTTGGAGAGATATTTTTTTCTGAAATCTACCAAGTAAAGAGGTGAGAATTCAGTTCAAGATGTTTTTATCATAAATAGGGAAGTGTATCAATTGCTCCAAGCCATGATCATCCATAATGTCTAGTAAGTTAGGCTGGTACGATTAATCGGGTAATCGATTAATTGATCAATAAATACCACAAAAACGATTATCTTTGCAGATTTGCTGAAAATTGATCATTTTATTTCTGTGTCTATTACTTTAGCGTATTTACCCTAGTATTCAAACACCACAACTGCGTACCATACTTTATCTAAAATTTGAATAAGTACAATTTAATACCAAATGTTGTGTCTAAAATAGCTGAATGAGAGGTCTAAAATAGCTGAATGAGAGGCAAACAGTGTAGACCCTGATGAGACGTCGAGTTTGCGGCGTCTCATCTGGGTCTACACTGTTTGCTCAGGCATGTCTGACCAAATACATACAGTAAAATATAACATGGTAAGAGTCACGCTCAGGTAGACAAGTAAAATTATGGCCAAATCTTCAGTGATTACTAATCGATTATCGATCACAATGACATAATTTCAGCTCTGATTAGCCAGCCTTACTAGTAACATTTGTCCATCGGACATACCGACGTTGTTGTTTTACCATTGTTTGTTCTTCTTCTTATCTTCTTTCAGTATTACAGGAAGGCTGTTTTACATAATTATGACCTTTCTTGTGCATCTGAATGTATATTTGTTTATTACATTGTGTTATTTTGTTCTTGTGTTTTTCAGTCCTTTTAGCATTGCGAATACCTCGCTTGGGGAAGAGAGAGAGCTAATCTTAGTGCTTTTCGTACGTTTGTTCGATTTGCGCTTGTTTGGTTTTATCTGTTTTCTCTTCTTCTTGGTGTCTGCGAAGGGCTGCGGTTTGTGATTGTGGCACTCCCTGGACTTTTTTTCTCTTACCTTTTTTTGGTATATACAAAAGCAAAGATGAAAGTCAGCAAGAGATTTTACACAATGTCAGAATACAATCGACCCTCGTTATCTCGACCTTGCTTATCTCGAATAACCATTTATATCGAAGTGAAATTCTAGTCCCTGTTTTAACATGGAAATCTTATAACAGGTATCAAATTATTGTGGAAAAGAGGTAAGGAGCAATTTCTCCTCTTTCCCAAATTATTTTATATATATTTCTAGCTTCAGGAGTCATATTACATATTCATTTGTTAAATGTGGTTGTTCGATTTATTGTTTTCCTCACTTCCGCAACTCTGATATGTCGAGGTACGGATATATCGAAGTGTTTCAGATAGTCCCTTGGAATTCGAGATAACGAGAGTCGACTGTAGTTTATGCTCTATGTCTGTATCTACTACACTCATTATAGTTTTTGTAGGCGGACAGCAAAGGTCCTGATCAGACTGTGCGAATAAATTCTTAAATGTCCGCAATTTATAATTTATATGGACAGTTAAAGACAAATACAGTCGACTCTCGTTATCCCGACCTCACTTATCTCGAATAACCGCTTATCTCGAAGTGAAAATCTGATCCCTTTTTAAACATAAAAAAATCTAACAACAGGTAACCAAATATTGTGGAAAAGAGGAGAAATTGCTCCTAAGGAGCAATTTCTCCTCTTTTCCACAATATTTTCAATAAATCTCTAACTTCAGGAGTAAAATTACATACACATTTGTAAAATGCGATTTTTCGATTTATTTTTCCTTAATTCTGCAAACCTGATATGTCGAAGTATGTATATCCCGAAGTGTTTCAGAGAGTCCCTTGGAATTCGAGATAACGAGAGTAGACTGTACCTAATTTGAAAGAAATTTTGAAACATATATGTAATTTTGCTATGAAAAGAAAAAATGTATTTAGATTTTCTGTTTTTCTACAAAATAAATCACGGATCAAACCTATAATAAAGCAAAGATGAGGACTTAAGAGAAACAACGTGTTGAGACACTTGGAGCTCCCTGGGTTGTCAAACAACACCACTGGAATACTGGGGTCAAAAGAAAACCACTAGTTGAACCCCGGTGAGCCGAGAAACAGACATAAAAAGTTCCGGCCCAGTCAATCTTTCTGGAGCCTTTCAGGCCAGACAATTTCTTTGAAGTTGAAGACAGGCAGATGATTAAATATATGGACAGAATAAGTATAGTGTGAACTAAAATGAATATGCCAGGACATAACAGTCCAATTTGAAGAAGCTGTAATTCTTTCCATGCTTAAAACTTTTGCACTTAGAGTATATATTATTTTTTTTTCTCTAGGGTATCATTCCGCACTTGCTCCAGGTAGCCAGTTACATATATTTGGTAACATATGCATATATAAATGCCTGCATAAGGATTAGCTGAGGCATAGGGGGGAATAGTACTTTATAAATCTTTTCCATATTCCATGCATTTCAATAGCAAAAATGGACAGTTTTACCCAAATTTAGGGTCTGATAACATTTGATTCAGAAAAATTATTTTTTATGACAGTAATGATGAGCCGTTAGATGTCCATCACGAAAACATACCTATATGAATTTGACACCCTCAAACACCACCTTTATATAGTAAAATTGGTATTTACAGGGTTATAAATGAAATTTTCTTATTTCTGCTAAAAAACATAGATACTTGGTACTGGTACCCACAATCAATGTTTTGAGCAGAAATATGAATAATATCAGGTTTTTTTATGTGAAATTTTTCAGTTTTTGGAGGTGAAATTTTCAGTATATTTGAATAGGTGTGCTTTCGTAATGCAATAAAAAATAAGCAGTTTACTGAAACTTTATTTTCCATCAATTTTTAGGGAAATTTACATTGCTAATGTCAAAGGTCTTTTTTTCCTTTTAAAGTAGACTCCTTTTCGGGCGGAAATAAGATGTACACCCTTCGGAGCAATGTGTTTGCTTTAAAAGAGACACCTTTTCAGAAGACAGCAATTGTATTCCTTTTTAAGCAGATCCATTTCGAAAACAGGCCTATTCAAATATAATAAAAAAATTACCACCAAAAAATGAAAATTTTTAGATAAAAAAATTCTGATATTTTTCATATTTCTGCTCAAAACATGGATTGTGGGTTAGAGTACCTACAATCTATGTTTTTGAGCAGAAATAAGAAAAACAATGTATACTCTTGTAAACCCCAGTTTTACTATACAAAATTTGGGTTTAAGGGGGTCAAAATGATATAGGCGTGTTTTTGTGATGCCTTTTTAGTAGGGGATTGTGTGCAGGAACGCGAACTGGAATTCATAGAAGTTTCTCTCCGGATAAAAAAAAAATATGGTGGAAAAGACCCAGTGTCTGCAATCCCCTTAATTCAAGTGTTCTTTGTTTCAAATATCTATGTCACTGTTTGAATGTCATGCAACGTGTTATTTTCGACCATGGGTTAACAGTATTACGCTTTATCTTAACAGGATCAGCCAGAACTTAAAAAAAGGGCAATTAACTCTTGTGCGAACAACGAATAAGAAGGTCAGCTTCTGTTCTCTATTGTCCGTTTACAGAACCATGTGATACTTTAGAACATATGTATATTGATATCTAGTGAATGCCATCTTTAGACTGAGCACTTGCGCATGTTGATCGGGGCTGCCCGGGTTGTTAGGACATGGTATAGGCATCCTTTTTTGTCTCGTTAAATTCAATCCTTATGTTTTTGCACTTATTTCAATTTACTGCAAATGCAAAAGTCGGAGACTCGTTATCGTAGTCATTATGGCTTTATTCTTCGACTTTTTGTTCTCTGTTTTTGAAATGAACAAATCTGTCATTTCTAATAGAAATTGCATCTATTCAGATTGCAAATTTTGTTTCAACGTATTTCTCATAATTACGTCTGACATTTAAGATTAACTATTCTTACCGTACTTATTCAAAGTATCAGAACATGTATGCATGGACAAAATTGTAGACCAAGAACAGACGCCACAGAACGCAGCGTCTGATCAGTGTCTGCACTATTTACTGGTGCAACAGCAGCTTTTTTAGATTTATCTATCAGAGAGTTAATATTTAAAGCACTCGGCCAAATTGTAGCAGACGACATTCTAAATTGTTATTATATTCCTGAGAAAATAAGATTTGGCATTTCACGCGAATCGTACGATTCACATGACATATCAAATCTTATTTTCTTGAAAATACACACACTTAAGACCCATCAAAATGTCATCCGCTGCTTTTTTTTTTTTTTTTTTTTTATTAAAAATTTATAAGTTAACGCTTAACACTCTAGATAAAATTCTCAGCAGACGATATTTTGACGTATTTTTCCTATTTTCCACAGAAAACGGGATTTGACATTTCATGCAAATTGTCTCCATTCTGCCAAATCCTGTTTTCTTGGATAAATAAGGAAAATATCACCACTTTGTCGTCTGCTGAATTAGTCCAAAGAGTGGTAAAGGTTAACTATACTTGTTGAACTTGGAGAATAAGAATGTTTAAGTGTTATATGGATAAGCACATTTTTTTTATCACGTAATTAGCAGACGACAAATGAGAAAAAAGTTCTCTTACTACCATAGCAGTTGAAGAAAATGTACCCTCGGACATGTGCGCTCAGCGAGCATTCAAATCACCCTCTGCATCCGCGCTGGTTTATCAGTCTTCGCAAAGGTGCCTCGGATAACCTCGGCTTTATAGATTAGATTAGACTAAACACACTGTAAAACCTTTTTGACTCGAACACCGATGGCTCCTTTACCATGGCTGATTCGAACTCGTTTTTGAGTCCCCAGAAAATTATCTTGATAGCCCAAGGAAAAAATATTTATGGATAGTTTGGAGAAATTTTCTTATTTTATCATGAAATGTATGCTGTGTGTACTCATTAGAATCGCCTCATCGAGGCGATTCTAATGAGTACACACTACATACCAAAGTTATATAGAAGATCGAAAAGACACTCCTAGATTATTTCCATTTGTCTCCAGACGGCGTTATGATTAACCCTCAGTGGCTTGAACTACCCATATCTCGAACAAATTTCTATGGTCCCAAAGATGTTCGAGCCATTGAGGATCGACTGTATATGAGCGAGCACACAGACAAAACCTACACTAAATAGAAGGGAAAGCAATGATCAGGAACCGATACAATTATCCCACACCTCCCATCAGAGACATTAAAGGGAAAGAAACACAAACACGAAATAACTAGACCCTAATGGAAACATCACTAGCGGAAAGCCAAACGGACAGTGGCTTTCCCACAAAATGGCCAAATGGCTATCCAAAACAAAAATATGTAATACTAAAACCTGTGTGACCAGTAAAGACTCAGATCAGCCTGTGCATATGGTGAGGATTCCCGTTTATCCCTCTTTGGACAGCACGGAGGCTGTTGAAGGCGCATGCGATCAGCGGAGACTCTGATCAGGCTGCGCGGATGCGCAGACTGATCCGAGTCTTCGCTGATTGCACGTCATATTGTAGGTTTTTTCCTGCGCTACCTCATATTTGGTTTGCAATAAAACAAAGGGACAGGGATTATATACAAGTTACAATAACATTAGTTAGCCCTCGCCTAGACTAGCTACTAGTCGGATATCAATATTATTTTTTATCAATCAATTATAATTATTAATTTACTTAATGAACTAAGGGCCATCTATTATTTACTGCTTGCCTCACCTCTTTGACAGCAGCAACTAATCTTGATGTCAGAGACCAACTATTAGAGACTGGCTATACAAGATGTCATACATAAATTTGAATCAGCTTATTGTTAGGAGTGACAAAAAACATGACATCAAGGTCTAGGAGCTAGTCTAGCCCTCGCCCTACTATAGAGCAGAGATTATACGAATAATACAATGGTGAACACAGCGAACAAATAACGCTCAGCGTGCAAGATAAAACAACCCAGCAGACGACATTTTGAATTGTCTGTCGCTCTTTGTTCAATAAATGAACTGTGGTCCATAAAACAATAAAAATAAGTGTCCATGTCGGAAATTCAGGCAACTGGAAATAAAGCAACTCTGAACCAATTAAAATCGATCTCCTGGACAGATAAGCCACACTCTTACGGAATCAATATAATTGACAGCGAAAGTGTAGTATGCTGACTCTCAAACTCTGATACGTAAATAGTTTTGCTATTTTAATTTCATTTACATTTGAAACCTTTCCTTTCAGTGCGAATTCCCCGTCCTCTAGCTAACAAAACAATACAATGAACAATCATTACGATAGCATTTGTTCCCAAAGACTTTGCGATTAAAATGAATTTGCTGTTGTTCAGACTACTTCATGAGAAGATTGATATGTAAGAAAGGTCTTGTTTTGTTCTTATTTCCCCATAGAACATATGTTTTGGATAGTTGTTAGAATCGCCCAACTGAGGCGATTCTAACAACTATCCAAATCATATGTTTCTTTATAGTACTTAATACGATATTTTTGCATAATTTTGACCATTTGTTACCGCTTAAGCGAAGGTTTCGTGACAGTCAAATTGTCATTATAAAGAACTTTGTCGTTGTATCAAGTGTCGGTATAAAGAGGGTTGTCTGTTTATAAGATAAAACAGTATTTTTGTCCGCTCTTTTCTCTTTCAGCTTGATATATATATATATATATATATATATATATATATATATATATATATATATATATATATATATATATATATATATATATATATATATATATATATATATATATATGAGAGTTGATTCTTGATCCATTAGGTTTCTCACCGCTGTGGTTCGAGCCTGGCTCGGGTCATATGTGGGAAAGCCAAGTTCTGCTTACGGATGGTCAGGTGGTTTTTCTCCGGGTTCTCCGGTTTTCGCCCACCTTCGATGAACGATCGGCTCGATATAAGTGAAATATTCTTGAAAGGGCCGTAAAACCCAAAATAAAAAAAAAAAAAAATATATATATATATATATATATATATATATATATATATATATATATATATATATATATATATATATATATATATATATTATATATATATATATATATATATGACCATTTGACCACCAAATCGGCATGTCTATGTCTGCATAGGTTTACCCTTTCATTCCGGATGAAGATCAGACCAACACACCTTTGCAAACAGTGCAGCTCTAAATGAGACGGCTCGTAACTCAAGCTTTACACACTGTTTGTACTTTGTACTTCCTTTATCAGAACAAGGCCAAGCAAGTCTGCGACAAATTGGCTGTTGATAAATTCAAATTTAAAACTACTCAATAACGTGTTCATGTTTCCTATTCATGTTTCCAAATTTAAAACTACTCAACAACGTATTCATGTTTCTTATTTTTCCCAGAACATAAGCATGAACTTTTCATGCAAATTTATTCCCAAGGAAACAATTTGCATGAAATATCAAAGTCTAATTTCTGAAAAAAAAAAAAAAAAAAAAATGCTCAGCCAAAACTATTAATACTTTTTCTTGTCACTTCGCGAAAACTTATGTTGTGGGTACCCGTTAGAAGCGCCTCTGCGAATTTGTCAAGCATTTCTCGTTTGTATATTCAATTTCTATGTGAAAATATCATTGAATCATTGTATGAAATAAAACTTGCTTGTGTATTTGTAATATAGAGGGAAATAAATAAATAAATACATAAATCAATTAAATATGCTGTTAAATTATACCACTGACCTTTCATAAAAAAGTTCAGTAAATAAGCCAATGAAAATGTACACGATTCACATGAAATGCTAAATATACCAAATGAATAAATAAATAAATAAATAAATAAATAAAATGTCGTCAGCTGCAATTGTGACTAGCACTCATCACAAAAACATGCCTATATAATTTTGACCCCCTTAAACCCCACTTTTATATAGTAAAACTGGGGTTTACAGGGGTATACATTATTTTTCTTATTTCTGCTCAGAAACATAGATTGTGGGTACTCGTTGGAACCGCCTCGCCGAGGCGGTTCTAACGAGTACCCACAATCTATGTTTTGAGCATAAATATAAAAAATAGAGTTTTTTTTTATCTGAAAATTTTCAGTTTTTGGAGGTTTT
>CAXHKG010000061.1:0-35021 GCA_964016985.1 Anodontia alba | reverse complement strand
AGTTTGAAAAGGTTTGTTCAGATCTTTGGCGCCAGGCTTTATTTTCTTTAACCTTCATTCAGCATTATCTATCATAATACAAGGTCAATGCAAACCATTGATAAGCCTGCGCATATGCACAATTCAACCCAGGATTTAATTTTCTATTTGTAAATGTGTTTTTTGTTTCCCGAAGGCAACCTGTTATAGCTTTATTTCACTTCACTGCATCTGGTGTTAACTGCCGTGAAGTGGTGGCAGAATATCTCCCCATATTTAATCATAGTGTTCATATTTTTGTTTCCTTTGTGCTGTTTGAGGCTGTTGTGGCATCTTTGATAATGGAGTTCTGCTTATGTTTACGCTAGAGGTAGTATACAGTGTTGCAAACATAAGTATTGAGTATGACGAGCATCAATAAAACTGAGGCCTCCCTTCTCTAGAATATCTGTAATAATTTTCTGTAAGGTGCTCTTAAAAAGAAAACCTTTTATAGCTTTATTTAATACTCCACGTACAGAAGCATTGGAGTGTGTATGGATAAACAGAAGATCCGAAATGACAAGATCACATTCTAAACCGAAACGAGCAAATGGTCAGGACCAGTAAACAAAAGCAGGACAAACAAACTAAGACAGACTGAACAAACGAAGACAGAATGAATAAAGACAGAACGAACAAATGAAAGCAGAGCGAATACGAAGACTGAACAAACAAATGAAGACAGAACGAATACAGGAAGGCAGAACAAGTAAATGAAGACAGAACTAAAAAAAGCAGGAACAAACAATGCCAGAATGAATAAACTAAAACGGAACAAACAAACGAAGGCAGAAAGAATAAACGAAGATAGAACTACACAAGAGGGCCATGATGGCCCTGTAACGCTCACCTGAGCAACATAGCACTTTGAGAGCCTGATCTAGAACTGATCAAGGCAAACATTCTGATCAAAGTTCAAAATGATTATATTAACAAGTAAGACAATGTAGCATGTCTAATGGACTGTGAAATAAAGGTCAAGGTCAAATATGGATGACTGCACTCAAGAGGCCATGCTAAGATGTATGCATGTACTAAGTATCACTGGCTGTAGGAGCAATAATTACTGAGAAACTGACCTAAACACAAACACTTCACAAGTAACAAATATCACTGTAGGACCAATAATTACTGAGAAACTGACCTAAATGGAAAAAAAACTTAAGGGAGTCACTGGACAGAAAATTATACATCACCTTGAAATCATCAAGACAAACACTTTGAGCAAGATTCATGATGATCACTTCAAAAATGTGACCTCTAGAGCATCAACAAGGTTTTCCTTTGATTTGGCCAGGTGAACTAGTTTTTGATACCAAGTGACCTAGTTTTAAACTAGACCTAGAAATCATCAAGACAAACATTTTGAGCAATATTTATGATGATTATTTCAAAAATGTGACCTCTGGAGTGTGAACAGTTTTCTGCTGATTTGGCCAGGTGACCTAGTTTTTGACCCCAAGTGACCCAGTTTCAAACTTGACCTAGAAATCATCAAGACAAACACATTGAGCAAGATTCATGATGATTACTTGAAAAATATGACCACTAGAGTGTTAACAAGGTTTTCTACTGATCTGGCCAGGTGACCTAGTTTTTGACCCCAGGTGACCCAGTTTCGAACCTGACCTAAAAATCATCAAGATAAACATTTTGAGCAAGATTCATGATGACTGCTTACAAAATGTGACTGCTAGAGTGTTAATAAGTTTTCTGCTGATTTGGCCCGGTGACCTAGTTTTTGACTCCAAGTGACCCAGTTTTGAACTTGACCTAGAACTCATCAAGACAAACATTTTGAGCAAGATTCATGATGATTGCTTCAAAAATGTGACCGCTAGAGTGATAAGATTTTACACTGATTTGGTTAGGTGACCTAGTTTTTGACCCCAGGTGTTCCAGTTTCGAACTTGACCTAGAAATCATCAAGACAAACATTTTGAGCCAGATTCATGATGACTGCTTCAAAAATGTGACCACTAGAGTGTTAACAAGGTTTTCTGCTGATTTTGCCGGGTGACCTAGTTTTTGACCCCATGTGACCCAGTTTCAAACATATCCTAGAACTCATCAAGACAAACTTTGAGCCAGATTCATGATGATTGCTTCAAAAATGTGACCGCTAGAGTGTTAACAAGGTTTTCTGCTGATTTTGCACGGTGACCTAGTTTTTGACCCCACGTGACCCAGTTTCAAACATATCCTAGAACTCATCAAGACAAACATTTTGAGCAAGATTCATGATGATTGCTTCAAAAATGTGACCGCTAGAGTGATAACAAGATTTTACACTGATTTGGTTAGGTGACCTAGTTTTTGACCCCAGGTGTTCCAGTTTCGAACTTGACCTAGAAATCATCAAGACAAACATTTTGAGCCAGATTCATGATGATTGCTTCAAAAATGTGACCGCTAGAGTGTTAACAAGGTTTTCTGCTGATTTTGCCGGGTGACCTAGTTTTTGACCCCACGTGACCCAGTTTCAAACATATCCTAGAACTCATCAAGACAAACATTTTGAGCCAGATTCATGATGATTGCTTAAAAAATGTGACCGCTAGAGTGTGAACAAGGTTTTCTGCTGATTTTGCACGGTGACCTAGTTTTTGACCCCACATGACCCAGTTTCAAACATATCCTAGAACTCATCAAGACAAACATTTTGAGCAAGATTCATGATTATTGCTTCAAAAATGTGACCGCTAGAGTGTTAACAAGGTTTTCTGCTGGTTTGGCTTGGTGACCTAGTTTTTGACACCACGTGACCCAGTTTCAACTTGACCTAGAAATCATCAAGACAAACATTTTGAGCAAGATTCATGATGATTGCTTCAAAAATGGGACCGCTAGAGTGTTAACAAGGTTTTCTGCTGATTTGACCCGGTGATCTAGTTTTTGACTCCAAGTGACCCAGTTTCGAACTTGACCTAGAAATCATCAAGATAAACATTTTGAGCAAGATTCATGATGATTGCTTGAAAAAATGTGACCGCTAGAGTGTTAACAAGGTTTTCTGCTGATTTGGCCCGGTGACCTAGTTTTTGACTCCAAGTGACCCAGTTTTGAACTTGAACTAGAAATCATCAAGACAAACATTTTGAGCAAGATTCATGATGATTGCTTCAAAAATGTGACCGCTAGAGTGTTAACAAGGTTTTCTGCTGATTTGGCCCGGTGACCTAGTTTTTGACTCCAAGTGACCCAGTTTCGAACTTGACCTAGAAATCATCAAGACAAATATTTTGAGCAAGATTCATGATGGTTGCTTCAAAAATGTGACCCGCTAGAGTGTTAACAAGGTTTTCTGCTGATTTAGTCCGGTGACCTAGTTTTTGACCCCAAGTGACCCAGTTTCAAATTTGACCTAGAAATCATCAAGACAAACATATTGAGGAAGATTTATGAAGATTGCTTCAAAAATGTGACCGCTAGAGTGTTAACAAGGTTTTCTGCTGATCTGACCCGGTGACCTAGTTTTTGACCCCAAATGACAAAGTTTCAAATTTGACCTAGAATTAATAGACGCAAACATTTTGAGCAAGTTTCATCAAGATTGGATCAAAACTATGACCTCTAGAGTGTTAACAAGTTTTTCCTTTGATTTGACCTGGTGACCTAGTTTTTGACCCCAAGTAACCCAGTATCGAACTTGACCTAGATTTCATAGAGGCAAACATTCTGACCAAGTTTCATCAAGATTGGATCAAAACTGTGACCTCTAGACTGTTAACAAACTAATTGTTGACGACGGACATAGGGTGATGACAATAGCTCACCCTGAGCTTTTGCTTAGGTGAGCTAAAAAGGCACAAACAAACAATGACAGAATGAATGAACTAAGACGGAACAAACAAATGAAGACAGAACGAATAAACGAAGACATCACTATCAAATGCAGACAGAACGAATAAACGAAGACACATCACGAAAACATGCCTATATAATTTTGACCCCCTTAAACCCCACTTTTATATAATAAAACTGGGGTTTACAGGGGTATACATTACCTTTCTTATTTCTGCTCAAGAACATAATTTGTGGGTACTCTTTAGAATCGCCTCAACGAGGCGGTTCTAAGGAGAACCCTAAATCTATGTTCTGAGCAGAAATATGGAAAATATCAGAATTTTTATCTGAAAAATTTCAGTTTTTGGTGGTAAAATTTTCAGTATATTTGAATAGGCGTGTTTTCGTAATGGAACGAATAAACGAACACTGAACGAACAAACGAAGATAGGAAGACTGTCTTAGAACGGCAAACAATAAAATCGACAGGTATGGCGGTTTTATGGATTTAATGGTGTCTGTACATGGAATGGATTATGCGATGTTGCACATCTCCAGTCCGGAGTTGACAGCGGTTTTCAACACAACTGAAATGGGCTCAGTGGTACAAACGGAGCATAAAACGTACGAGGATACGTTTTAGGGCCACCACACGGTACCGAACACCAGCTATAGTAGTGAGGTTAAATATGTTCTGTAAAACGAATCTTTTGATTTGACAACTGCCAAAACAGTTTTGCTTCCTTCCGGAAACCGGTTTACTCTAAAAGGAAAGAACTTGCCCCCAAAGGGAGCGAATTCTTTCCTTGCTCCCAAAGGGACTGATATTGAGCTGAACGACACGCCAACCCTTATGGGTCGTTTTGTGTCGTCGCCTAGAGAAAGGGAGCAAAGAGATGGAAGATATATCAGAGGTGATGAAAAAGAGGGACAGGGAAGAAAGAGAAACAGGAATGAAAGTGAAGAAACAGGGGCGAATTCTTTCCTTTTAGGGTAAACTCCTTTCCAGAAAGGGGTTGGTATACATGAAAACAAACAGACAATTACAGTAGTTGTCTTCTTTGTCAACAAATGGAGGAAAAAAACAACCAATGCGACCCATTCATCTTAAATCGACTAAGCTGATTACTTACGAAGGGTATTCGAAAATAATTGCTTATTTTGACATGCGAACGACATAACCTACAAAATGAGATGTGCGTCCAGCGAAGACTCAGATCAACCTGAGCATTTGCCAATTCTGATCGGTTTCTTCGCTGTCCGCATGAAGAAACCTTGGGGCCTTAGCTACCCATTGAGTGCAAGCGAACTCTGATCAGACTGGGCGAATGCACAGGCTGATCAGAGTTTTCGCTGGGCGTACATGCCATTTTGTTGGTTTTGTCATGCGCTAGCTCAAATGTAAGTAATCACGAATTTCTTTATTTAATGCCATCAAAGTGGTCCCAATGGTTAAAAATGCATAAAGTTAGTCGATAAATCCATTTCCGGAATGCATTAGGGTACACTGATTTAGGTATACTGGTACTGGTATAAGGCAGATCTGATCGCCTGTCTGGACAGTTATCTCCGTCCAGCGAGCAAGGTTTTTAATTTCGGAAAAAGGAAGTAGTCACAAGAGACGAGGTCAGATAAATACCCAGTATGAGAACTGTATGAGGAGTTGGACAGACACGACCAATACTATAAAGTGGACGGACGGATGGACATACTACGGACGGACGGACATACGTATGACGGAGTGTAAAACTATATGCCATTCCACACTTCATGGCGGGTCATAAAACGTATGCATATATTCATTTCATGTAGGAAAATATCGGCAAAGTATCAAATCAATCACAAGCTATAATAGGAAATGATTTCACAAAGTACCAACTGATTATAATTGAGCATAGCTTTTCAGGCTGAAAAAGTCCAAAAAGCTTCCAAAAGTATGAACAAATAACTAAAATATTATACAAAACACACACACATCATCACTCCATGTAGAAACAATATGCAAAATTTCAAAATGATCGGTGCAAAGCTGTAAGAGAAGATAATTTCACAAAGTATCCATTGTCTATATAATATTATAGCATTTCAAGCAAAAATGCCGAAGTTAACAAAGCTGAAAAGGCGAGAAAAAATAAGATTATACAAAAAGCACATGCGTATTTTCATTCCGTGCACACAACATCTGCAAAACATCTAAATGATCAGTGTAAAGCTATAAGAAAAGATTATTTCAGAAAGTATCTATTGTCTACATCATCAAATTTACGCAGTGGCTACAGATACGGTCCCGTAACTTTAGCCTCGGAAGCTAGAGATACGGTTCTGTACCTTTAGCCTCGGGAGCTAGAGGTACGGTCCCACTGCATTTGGTTTAAACTTATTTTATTTCATTAATAGTACATGTGATACACACAATAATATTTCAAATAAAGGAGGGATTAGAACGAAAGCACGAGTGCTTATAGAGTTCTTCTCCCAAGCATGTAATAACTTGGTATTATGGCAATAACATGTTTTACAACAAATGAAACAAAATAAACATTTAAAATGTAGTAAATAAATTGAAAAAGAGAAAGAAAAAAAATAACATAATGAATATAATCATTTCAGGAAATGAGGAAACAAAATATGTATATATACCTAGTAATTGGATGGAAGATGGGTGGCATTTTAGGGAGTAATTTGGGTTGCCTAAATAGCCAGTCAGCGTGGTTATACCGTTACATGTACATTTCTAAACTCACTAAGATTGAAAACGTTTAGTTTGTAAAATAAACGCCTGTACTTTTTCAAATATTGTTGTGTTAATTTTTGGTGACAAAGCTTTATCTCCACACAGTAAAAGATTTAGGCTAGGATTCTGGTACTGGGAAATAGCGTCAAGAAGTACAGTTCGATGAAACTGGTAATTTCCACAATGGAAAAAGAAGTGCTGCGCATCCTCGACACTGCCACAAAGACATAAGGGAGAGTCGGACATATTCTTTAAGAAGAGATCTAATTTTATAGAGCTACAGTTTGTTCGTAGTCTAGTGTAAAATATTTGAGCTTTTCTACTTCCAGCATAAAAGTATTTTGGAATTGAATCTTTGTCTTTGTTAAGAAAGTATTTAAAAGAATTAGTTGAGTCTGACTGCTTGGTGGTAGGAAGTAAACTGTTCCATGCTCTTACAGTTGAGGGTAAAAATGGATTATAAAACAAAGTAGTTTGAGCTTCAACAGTTTGTAAGTCACTAGAATTTCTCAGATTATAACGTGATGCATTGCTGACAGTTTGTGGAACAAGAGAGGACAAGTAGAGCGGAGACAGGGCATTTGTCATCTTATAGAATAATGTCATTTAATGTTTCCTACGTCTTTCGTCTAGAGACTCCCCTTTGGTTTCTCTATATAATGCGGTGACTGAGACAAGTTTTGTTGCACCAGTTGCTATTCTAGCTGCTTCAATCTAAATTTTTTCAAGTTCCTGTTTTTCGTATTGCAAGCAATTATCCCAAATAATGTCACCGTATTCAAGTAAGGTCTAATAAAAATAAGTATATTTGTTCCAAAGATTTACGGTCCAACTTGAATTTTAAGCGTCTTATAATATTTATTCTAGTCCATGCTTTTTCAGTTATATAGTTGCTGTGTGTGCCAGGTGCAGTCGTTCGAGAGGTACAGGCCTGAGTATTTGTGTAAGTCGACTTCTGTTATCTGGTGATTTTGCATGAAAATGGGTTGATGGTGAGGTCTGTTTAATTTGCGAGAAAAAAGCATTGCTTCCGTTTTAGTTGGGTTAAAAGATACAAGCCAGGTTGTCGCCCATTGCGATATTTCCTCAAGGTCATTGTTAAGCTGGCCAGCGGCTGTCAAAGGGTTATCGACGACAATAAAAAGACTACTGTCGTCGGCGAATAATCGTATATTCGAGCCAATTTCAGATACAATATCGTTTATATAAAGCAGGAATAGTAAAGGACCCAATATTGATCCTTGGGGCACACCAGCACGAATAAAAGTCCAGTTCGAGTTAGCACCAGGAAGAACGACACGCTGACTTCTGTCAGAGAGATAACTCTTAAACTAAGTCAGGACGCTTCCTGCGACAGCAGCAGATTTCAGCTCAAGTAGAAGTCCAGCATGCCAAACTCTGTCGAAAGCTTGCTGATGTCACAGAACACTGCCCTGACTTCTTTACCTGAGTCAAGTGCCTGACAAAATGTGTTGTAGTGAAATGTACGCTTGACAGCGTAAGCAGTGTTTCAAACTTCATTACTGCTTATGAAGAGTCTCAATAAAACCGAGACTCCCATTTTCTTAGTGTGTTCTTTGTTTCCAAAAGCAATCATTTTGACGTTTATTCAGCTGATTTACTCTAGAATCTCCGGGTATAAAGCCAGATTGTAAAGAAGAAAGTAAATTACTATCTCGTAGATGGTTAAACAGGTATTTAAACATAAGTCTTTCAAGAAATTTGTACTCAGCATTTAAGAGCGACAATTAGGGCGGTAATTAGAGACTATAGATAAATCATCCTTGTTTGAGACTGGAGTGACATTAGCTTCCTTATATGAGGATGGTACAGTGCCCATGCGTATGGACTGGTTAAAAAAGACATTGGTATGGCTTTGCTAGTTCATTTGATAGTTCACGTAGCAGACGTTTGCTGAGGCTATCAGGACCTGAGGCTTTACCAGTAGGAAGCAATCTCAAAACAGATTCGACTTCATCGGCCGTGAAAACAATACTTTCAAGGGGTATAATTGAAGCAGGTGGAGGTAAATCTGGAAGAACAGCATTTTCCTCGTTTAAGACAGTTTGGCTTTGAAAGAAGTCATTTAGAATATTTGCTTTGTCGGTTTCGTCTGTGTATATAATTCCATTAAGTGAAAGTGGAGGGACTGATGTGGTTGAGTTTGGACTAATAAAACTTTTAAGCGTAGTTCACCAGTCTTTGGGAGAAAGTGTTGGCGAAGAGAGTTTGGCTGCCATGTTGTCATAAAAGGATCTTTTGGAAATTCTAATTTCACTAATAGTTTTGTTATGCAGCGTTTTAAATTTAATCCAATCGTTAGCTATGTTTGTTCTTTTACTCTCTTATAAGCTCTTTTTCGCTTCCTGATGTATCTTTTTATTTTCGAATTAATCCAAGCGGGTTCAGTTGGTCTTACTCTGGCGTGTTTATTAGGGATGCATTCGGTAGCAAGAGACATTACAGTAGAGTGAATATTATTGGCAAAGGTGTCAATGTTAATATCTTGAAGAGAGTTCCAGTCGACAGCATTTACTTTATTACGAAGTACGTTGAAATTACATCTGTCATAATACCATATACGTCGTGTAAATGAGGTGACCTTAGGTTTGGAGAATTTGAAGATACCATATATTGGACAGTGATACCTCAAATCTTGGTTGAGAAAAGCATCGGCGATTCCACTGTGAATTAAGTGGCCCTTGTTACTGACAAATAATAGATCTATTTTTCTGTATAATGTGTAGGATCATCTATACATTGGTATAGAGAAAACTGGGTAAAAATTGAATGGATTTTTTTCTGAAAGCCTGTTGATTAAATAGATTGAGATTAGAATCACCAGTAGCTATTACTTCAGAAATGCCTGTATCGATTGCAAGTGAAATTGAGTCTTCAATGTGTGCAAGATAAGCAGCATCAGAATTTAGAGGACGATAGAATAGTCCAAGCAATATGCGTTTGTGACTGTTAGCTAACTCGATCCAAATATTCTCAATGTTTTGGAGTTGTAGGACATCCCGCCGCTTATACCCTCCTTAACATATAACATGACACCACCATGAGTGTCTGGGTCTCGATCTTTCCACTCGGGTCTGTAGCATGATTGTAGAATTAAGTCGTCAGTATCTATGGTTGGGCCGAGCCATGTTTCCGTGAACGCTAGAATATCAAATTCAAATAGTTCCGCGTGGAGGGTTCTAGCTTACAGAAAATACTTTGAACATTGGAATGCACGATTGACAGGTTGTGAACTAGACTAAGAGAATTGAAAGCAGTATTTGACATATCTGAGGAAGAGCTAGAGAGATTACTAGATGATGTCGTTGGTAGAGGACCTGGATTAGGATGGATGTCACCCGAACACAGTAAGAGATTGCAGAGCCAAAGGGCGATATTCCAAAATGATAGACAGTAAATAAGCAACGAAACTTTTGAACGTTTGTTGGATCGAGCTCCAGGTGTTGCTTTTTATAATTTCCACAACATTATTGGCTAATAAGGTACGATGCTGCAGAGACTTCAGCAATGAATATGTATATACAAAGCGTTGCCCGAGTGAGAATATTGCAAGGAGATGAAGCAGGAGCTTAAATCTATACCTGCAACGGTATGTTGACATCACGGCATAACTTCTTGCTCCATTTGGGTCTGTCATGTAATTGTCGTAAGAGAGAGTAAAAATAAAGCAAGTGCCATGATGCCGATATTATATTTCATAGTGAAGGCTGAACAGGCTGGATTGACCACACAGTGCGCCAACGACCCATCCCCCTTTCCCCTAGTTAAAATAAACAAAGAAAAAGAAAGAAAATTTGGAAAATCATTAAAAAGGTAGAACGGTGGAGATCTAGTATGGTTACTGTAGGCAAAATGTTAAGATGTAGCTGACCAGTTACTTACTCAACATTAACTAGTGCATTGTGACAATGAATATATATTCATGTCACTATTACGGTTATAAGTAAGATAATTTATAACAATGATTGAGCCGCGCCGCTCACATCCTTTAAACTGATATGAGCAACTTTACCACCACTGGTAGACAGACATGAATACTGTTAAATTTCAATAGCAGTTTAACTCATTACTAGCTACATGACCAGACATGAGTAGCGCCGCTCACCTCTGATGAGCAGATGTAAGCAACGCTACTTAACTTTAATTCTACTCATCTCCGGTACACAGACATCAGTAATATTACATAAGCAGTCTTGAGCAGCACTGCTCACATCCGATGAGCATACAAGAGCAACGCTACCTGCCTCCGGTAGACAGACGTAAAATGGTACATTCGCCAGTAAGCGCATTACTGTTAAATGAGCAGACTTGAGCAGGGCCGCTCATATATGGTAAGCAGATCGCACTGCATTTGGCTAGAGATGTGGCTGTTGATTGTTTTCAACCTATTTCCAATACTTTATCTTGTAAGTAGACACCGGATTACTTTAAAATCTCGATTTTCATTTTCACTTCTTCAACTTCGACGCCATTTAAACGGGTACTGATCGGAGCGAAAAATACTGAAATGTAACAATACGGTAACGGGATGAAGAAAGAAAACCATTTATTTTTATCAGTATTAGAAGACATTTATGTTATTATTATTGTTATTATTATTATAATTATTATTATTATTATTATTATTATTATGTGTAGCTGATGCTGATTTTAATCATTGTAAAAATTTGACTACAGTACTTTCAATACTTTGATTCTTAATAGATAACAGGTTTTCACTATTAAATGAGTGATTGTCTGCAGTTGAAGTTATACTGTAATCAAACATGATTTTTATATGCAGTTTCATTGTTTTTATATATTATGAAATCGATAGTGAAATGAAACCACTGATATGCTTTAATATAATAAGCAAATACATTTAACCCCAATTTTCTGAAGATTATTTATCATCATTCTAAGTGTG
This sequence comes from Anodontia alba, assembly GCA_964016985.1. Taxonomy (NCBI): domain Eukaryota; kingdom Metazoa; phylum Mollusca; class Bivalvia; order Lucinida; family Lucinidae; genus Anodontia; species Anodontia alba. The sequence continues at coordinate 23,553 of CAXHKG010000061.1, read as the reverse complement.
GACAATATTTGCCCCAAGGCTATGCATTACTTGCATTGCTGTTAATCTATTGTTATGCTGGCAAAGGTATGATTGATATTATAATTGTGCTCCTTTTCATTGGTCAGTTTTGGTGAGTTTTCCATGTTTAGAGATTTTAACTGTCACTTTAGATTTGACTTTGGAAGTGATGAGAGGATAATTTGATATTACTAGAAATTGACTTTCCTCATCGAATTGTTGTGCTTGTCAATAATTTTGGTTTTGTGAGTATCATCTATTTATCCTAGCAGGTTACATTGAAAATCTCAGTTATTTTGGCATTTCTGTGATTAAATATGTGGAAATTTGGTTTGGTGTCCTTTAGCTCAAATTACTAACTTATAACATGTTGATGCACATTTGTTCTTTTGAAATTTCAGTTACAGCATCTAATAGTCACATCACAGCGAGAATGGATCGGTGAAAGACAGATCAGAGCTGAAAGTCTAAACCCACAGTTTGGTATGTAGAATTTGTTAATATAAGTATAATCGGTTATGTTGCCATGGGGTTAAGGCATTTGTTTCTTAATCATGGGTTTGTGAGTTTGAATCCCGCTCGCGGAATTCTTTTCATGCCCTGTGATGTTATTTTTATTATTTGATTATTGTTCATTGGCTGATATAGCCAAAATGCTGTATTAAGGGCATGAAGACCCAGATCAGCCATTTCATAATTGTTTCATTTGACAAGGCAAATAAGTTTTATATATTTCTAGAGAAACGGTGGTTCACATTTATATATATATATGCATATTCAGGCATTTATTTATGTTAGCTACTTTGTCATTTTGAATACACTGCATAGACTGTGTTCTCAAGGTCACGATGCTGTCAGAATCATGTTTGGTAGTCACCTGCTTAAATAAATGTTTCTGTGATTTAATTTAATATTGTTTTTATCATAAAAAGGTGATTATTACAGACTGATATGGCTGCATTAATATAATGATTTGTTTGAGGATATACTTTCCTTAAATGCAACTTAAAAGTTTACATTGCTTAACTGTCAGTGAGAACAAGTTTACATTGCTTAACTGTCAGTGAGAACATGATTTGTTCTCATTGATACTAACCTGTATACTTTTGAGTTGAAATATTATTTGATATAGATATAATAAGATTTATTGTTTATTTGCAGGACTTTTTAATCATGTGTGACCACAGTGAATGATTAAAATTCTAAAACTATTCGTGCTCTAATGATGTTTAAATCAACTGAGAAATAGACCGGTTACATATAATGGCGCCCAACGTGAAATACCCAAAATCTCAGGACTGATCAGCCATAAAATCATGGATCAGGGACATACATTGTGTGTATACCAGTAACGCCAAATTGTGGTTTTCCAGTAAAGTGGAATCGTAGTTAAACCTAGAATGTAGTTTATTTCACTAAACTTGTGTTCATAGGCTATAAAATTATATTGATCTAGTGCAGTGGATTATATGAAATTTGTGCATTCTATAAGTGCTATACTAACTTCATGGAATTTACCAAGCCTTCACTGAGATATTATAACTATTGACTCAGTAACAGTGTGAACAGAACAGAATAGAATAGAAAAGACTCGCTGTGTTCCATTATTTTGTGATACAGATATTTGTGAGTACTAAATGTGAGCCACCTATCTCAAGTCATTAGATTGGTAAGATTATGACTGAAAGATGTACGAAAGATTTGTCTAAATACATTAAAATTTTCAGATGTAAGAATCTGTGAAAGGGACTGTTGCATGACACATTTAACATTCACAAAATGCATGCTTAATATTACTAATTGTCCCCATCTTAGTCCCCTGTGAAAAGTTTGGCTTTAAAATTTTGAAGGTTAACATCCAAAAAATGTTTCGTGAACAACATGGTTAATTTGTTTAGGTTAGTGAACAACTGGGATAATTATTTGTGGTTCGTGAACAACTAGGATAATTATTTGTGGTTCGTGAACAATTCAATAATGCAGCTGATTTATAATATGTAAGGTTAAACTTTGTGTCAGTACATAGTTTGTGAACAACTTGGCTCTCTGTGTTCCATAATTTTGTAGTGAAAAATTAGGTTTAACTTTGTGGCAGTATATAGCTTGTGAACAACTTTAATAAGTTTTTGACTTATATTAGTGAACAATAAGGCTAATGATATATTGTTCGTGAACACCTTAATACTAAGATGTAAGTTAAAAATCTCAATTAGTTAATAGTTACTGAACAACTTGATTAATTAATCGATTTGTGAACAATGGGATTAACAATATTTGATAAGTGACTGGTTCCTTATTAAGTTGACTTCTATAAAGATATTTATTAATTATTTGTGAATGACTGGGTTAACACAAATCTTGTTATTTCCTAAGTTAACAATATCTAGTTAGTGAACAGTAGCATGTTGCTTTGATTCAAACAATAGCGTTTGTGAATCATAGGATACATTGTGAATCTTAGGATTAGTGACCGATAAGGCTAAGTATATCTGGATTGTGAATGAACAATAATTTCAAAGTTAAATTTAGTAGGACGGTTTGATAATTTAGTAGGAGTTTGTTGTCCCATTGGATCTTAATATTGCTAATTTGAATTATACTTCTTAGTCAGAGATAACTATACAGAATAATGATTATAAGGGAAAAGAAAGTAATTACTGAAAAGTAAGTATTGCAATGTAACTTATTAGTTGTAAACCGAAAAAAAAAAAACAACAAAAAAAAACTGCTGTCTTAAGTGAACAGTGTTACGTGTCCTTATTGTTTTGTGTTTTTCATTTTTAAATCCTGATGAGTTTAAAATATTTAGAAAATTACTTACAGAAAAATCCTGTTAAAACTTCATTAACACAAAGAACGAGGACACTTATATTGGTGTCTGATAGTAAAGGGTGTAGATTGCAAAGAATTGTTGAGAGAAGTGAACCAGAAAACACTATTGTTTGGTGTTGCAAAGGGGGTAGAAACTCATATCAAGCAGCAAACTTCATCATTGAAAATTTAGAATATTTTGTTCACAAATATGGACAAATTTTAATTGCTGTATGGACAGGTACATGTGACTTGACACAATTCTCTTGTAGAACAAAATGCTACATAGATTTAAATCAGATTACAGTAGAAGATATCGTTTCTCAATATCAAAAGATAATTACCGCTACTATAAAATATGGACCTAAAATTAAATTAGTTTTTCTTGAATGTCCCCAGTACTCAATAGCAATATGGAATGAAACAAAAGGTCATCCAAATTATGACAGTTTTAAGAGCAATACAAATATTTTGCTTTTAAGGGTCACAAAATTAAATGCAGCGATTCGAAAGCTGAATACAGCAAATGGGGTCAGTGCACCAAAATTTAGTTTACATCTAGTTAAGTCTAGAAAAAGTAATAAGTCTTATATTACTGAGAAAGTTAAATACAGTTTGCTGACTGATGGCATTCACCCTTGCATGACACTGTGTCGTTACTGGTTGCGTAGAATAATACACTCTCTGATGCTTACTTATTGTTATGCCTGACTGGTTCATTTGTTTTTGCTGTTATCATTGAGCGTTGTCTGGACATTGGTCCGCCACGTGTACCTTTGCATGTCAGCATCTACCGTGAATCGGTTCGGTATTGTGAGTTCATGAGAGTTGTAGTGCCGTGATTTTAGTTATTTTGAATGAAAGACCAGTAATGTTATGGTGTTAATTGTATAGGCAGGTACATTGGTACAGCACTATAGCAAGGGCGTGTATTTTTAGATTTTTTTTTCTCCACAGTGATCTCCTTGTTATGTACAAATAATAGGTGAGGGTAATATTGAATTATATAGAGTTGTGGTTATCTTACGTAAAAGTTTTGCCGAAACCGTATAAGAGAATCATAAACTTGAAAGATCATATTCAAATCGTGAAAGATTTATCATACAAATATGGCTGAATTAACAGAAGAGGAAAGTGCAAAACTCATAGCTGCTTTCAATAAACTAAAGATTAAACCAAAAGCAGATACTGCTGAAGACCTGGAGCAGTGGTTGAAGTCATTTGGCAAGGAAGGTTCTGTAAAGGTAGAGCCAGGTGCACAAGCTTCAACAACAACCGTGATCACTTCATCACAACAACCTAGGATATCCCTGTTTTATGGGGATAACATAAAAGGTGAGGCTACTTATGCCCAATGGGTATATGAAGTAAAATGCTTGTTATTAGAGAAAACTCACAAACCAGAGGCAATATCCCAGGCTATAAGACGCTCTCTAAGAGGTGAAGCTAGCAATTTGGCTAGAAGACTTGGCATATGTGCTACAATCCCAGAAATTTTAGATAAGTTTGAAAGTGTCTATGGAGATGTAGACACCAAAGAACATTTACTTTTCAAAGTTTTACAGTGCAAAACAAGGGGAGAATGAAAATGTCACGAAGTGGTCTTGTCGACTCGAAGATATACTTTCTACAGCAGTAGAAAGAAAGTTAATAGAGCCAGATAAAGTAAATGAGATGCTTAGGAATATGTTCTGGCAAGGATTGAAACCTGCCCTTAAGGACATATCTGGTTATAAGTTTGAAAAAATAACCGATTTCGACAAGCTAAGAGTTGAAATCTGGAAACTTGAGCAGGATCATCTGAGCAGTGAACCTAATGTCCCTCATTGCAGTGTTTCTGTAGATCAGAAAACAGAAAATAAAGATATCACAGAAATGACCAATACTGTGCAACAGCTCGAAGAGAAAGTAAACTCTTCACAGATAGTTAAGCCCAAAGAGTATAATAAGGGTAATAGCTCAAGAGGTAAAGGTAAGAGACAATATGACTATCGTGACAATACACAAAGTCAAAGTTATAGAGCCCCTAGACAAAATTATAGCCCACAGCAATATTTTCAGTATCCAGGTCAATACCAAAGTCCAAATCAAAGTCAAGGACAAAGATTTAACAGAGAAAGTCAGCAAAAAAGATACCAGCCTCCTAATCAGAGGAAGGTTCAAGATCAAATAGTAAATGAAACAAATCAGCTATACCAAAATCAAGGTCAAAATTATGGACAAACTCAGGCACAGGGTCCTCTTGAACCAAATCAAAATGAAGATTTTAACAGAGGACCGTTATGTTATAGGTGCAGACAATATGGTCATTATCAGTGGCGTTGTCCTGTGAGAATGGATCATAGTCGTGCACATTTAAACTGGAACAAGCCTATGGACAGGGACTTTCCATAGGCGGTTCAAAAAGGTGTCCCAAAGTATCCAACCTTGTAGGGAGTAGCAACGAAGTAGATATTCTGTTAGAAAACATTGAGACAAAAGCGTTGCTAGATACCGGTTCATGTGTAAGCACTATAAGTCAGTCTTTCTATGAGAATAATTTTAAACATTTAGATCTGTTTCCGTTAGACAATTTGTTAAGATTAGAATGTGCCGATGGAAGTTACATGCCTTATTTAGGTTACATTCAAGCAAAAGTTACAGCAGTAGGAATTCCATATGAGTATGCGCAAGATTGCATATTTTTAGTTGTTCCAGACACTGATTATAATTTAAGGGTCCCCTTGCTCATCGGTACAAACATTTTAGCAGAATTTCTGACACAGTGCAAAGAAAAACTTGGCGAAAATTTTCTCCAAAATTCAGCTTTACACACATGTTGGTATTTAGCACTACGTTGTCTGGTAATACGAGAGAGAGAGTTAAGGAAAAGTAAAAACAGATTAGCAGTAATTCGCAGTGCACAACAAAACACCATCACAATACCGGCAAATAGCAGTGTGACAATTAAAGGGGTAACCAGCAAAGAGTTGGAGTATCAGCCTACATGTGCAATGATGGTTGAAACTGTTGACTCTTTGATACCGAATGATTTTGATATTACACCTGCAGTTATCACTTATCATTACGGTGACAATGGATTAATTGATGTGCAAATCGCGAATGTTACAACGTCTACATTTAACATACCACCAAAGGCAATTTTATGTGAACTACAACCAGTTTCAGTGGATATGACATATCAAATGTCCACAACTGATAACCAATCAGAAACAATATTTGATAGAATAACAGTTGAAACTGAGAGTCTTTCAGAATCTGAAATGCAAGACATAACACAGCTTCTGAATAAGCACACTGATATATTTTCCACAGGCGAGACCGACATCGGTCACTGCACTTTTGTAAAACACATGATCAATCTTACAGATGACACCCCAATCAAACAAAGGCACCGTAGAATACCACCAGCTATGATCGATGAAGTCAGATCACATATTGAACAGCTGGCAGCAAGTGGTATAATAAGGCCTTCACATTCACCATGGGCTTCAAATGTTGTACTTGTAAGAAAAAAAGATGGAGCGATTCGTATGTGTGTTGACTATCGTCAGCTGAACAATAGAACTATCAGAGATTCTTATGCTCTCCCGAGAATAGAAGAAATATTGGATACTTTGTCGGGATCTTAATACTTCACTGCCTTGGACATGAAATCAGGTTATCATCAGGTGGAAGTTTTAGAGCAGCATAAATGCCGCACTGCATTCACTGTAGGCCCCTTAGGATTCTGGGAATATAACAGATTACCTTTTGGCCTGAATAATGCGCCTGCTACTTATCAGCGGCTCATGGAGCAATGTTTAGGCGACTATAATATGAAAATTTGCGCCATATACCTTGATGACCTGATTATATTTTCAAGCACCTTAGGAGAACATCTGAAACGTTTAGATATGGTCCTCAGTAGGTTGAAAGAGTGTAATCTGAAACTTAATCCCAAAAAATGCTCATTTCTTCAAACCAAGGTCAAGTATGTAGGGCATATTGTTTCAGAAAACGGGGTGGAGGCACCGGAAAAAATTGACAGGGTAATAAATTGGCCAAAACCTAAAAACGGTGAAGAAGTCCGGCAATCCACATCATTCGCTGGATATTATGGGCGCTTTGTGAAGGATTTTTCAAAAATCGCTAAGCCACTTACTGATTTGCACCCAAATACAACATTAAAGAATGGAAAAAAGGTTAAATCGTGTAAATCTTTTGTGTGGGGTGCAGAACAGCAGGAGGCATTTAACCAGCTGAAGAAAGCCTTATCATCAAGCCCAATTCTGGGATATGCAGACTATACTATTCCTTTTGAATTGCATATAGATGCGAGCTTGAAAGGTTTAGGAGCAGCTTTGTATCAGAAACAAAATGACTGTTTTAAGGTGATAAGTTATGCCAGTAGAGGGCTTAAAAGGTCAGAAAAGAATTACCCCGCAGCTAAATTAGAGTTTTTAGCTTTAAAATGGTCTGTGACAGAAAAGTTGCACGATTATCTTTACGGTGCTACGTTCACGGTTGTAACAGATAATAACCCTTTGACATACGTTCTTTCAAAGGCAAAACTTGACGCAAATTGTCATAGATGGTTGTCGTCCTTGGCACTATATGATTTTAACATAGTGTACAGACCTGGAAGAGCCAATACCGATGCAGACGTTCTTTCTAGACATCCTGGTAATGTAGATGAACAGTCTGTTCAGGTGCCATCAGAGTCTATAAAGGTCATTTGTGGTAGTATTGTAACGCAACATGTAGAAAGTTTATCAATGTCAGTTGATGTCTTAGGTGCGACAGAATTCCCAGGTGAGCCAATGGCACAAATAGAAACTAGAGAAATAAGAAAGGAGCAAATAAATGATAGGTTTCTTGGCTTTTGGGTTCGTGCTGTGAGAATTAAAAATCAGCCAGACAAAAGTACCCTCAATTCTAGAGAAGATCTAGCTATGCTTAAGATATTTAAGAGTCTTAAACTAATTAGAGGTGTATTGTACAGAGAAGTTGAAAATGAAGGTTGCATAAAGAAACAGCTTTTGCTACCCTACTGTTTCATAGAACAAGTTCTCAACGGTCTGCACAATGATATGGGGCATCCAAGTAAAGACCGTACATTGTCACTATTACGGGACAGATTTTATTGGCCTGGCATGACATCAGACACTGAAAACTGGATTAAAAACTGTGGAAGGTGTATTAGAAGGAAGGCAAAAACAGATATTAGGGCACCTTTGGTTACTATTACTTCTACCTTTCCACTAGAGTTAGTTTGTCTTGATTACTTGACACTAGAACCATCACAAGGAAACATCTGTAACATCCTGGTCATAACTGATCATTTCACAAGATTTGCTGTAGCCATACCTACAAAGAATCAGACTGCTAAAACAACGGCAGATGCCTTGTATAAAGAATTCATAGTAAGGTATGGTATACTAGACAGAATACATTCAGACCAAGGAGCAAATTTTGAGAGTCAGTTGATAAAAGAATTGTGTCAGGTAATGGGCATAAAGAAAAGCAGAACATCAATTTACCACCCAGCTGGGAATGGAATGACAGAAAGGTTCAATAGAACTCTTCTGTCAATGTTAGGCACCTTAGAAGCAGAAAAGAAAAAAAACTGGAAACAGTTTGTAGCACCTCTGGTACATGCATATAATTGCATAAAACACGAGAGCACAGGCTACTCTCCATACAGTCTTCTCTTTAGTAGAGAACCAAGGCTACCAATGGATGTTGCGTTTGAGATAACTAAAGACCAGGACACTACTGGCTCATATACTGATTATGTCAGTGATCTACTGAAAACAATTAAAGAGGCTTTTGATAAAGTCCATACAAATGCAGAAAAGTCCAGAGAAAAGCAAAAATTCAATTACGATTTGAAAGCCCAGGCGGCGAAATTGGCTGTTGGAGACAGAGTTCTTATTAAAATTCTTGCCCATGATGGCAAGCATAAACTGGCTGACAAATGATCAGAAGACATATATACAGTTACAGAGCAGCCCAACAGTGATATACCTGTTTATAAGGTGAAGCGGGAAGATGGTGAAGGTACTGAGAAAACCCTTCACAGAAACCACCTTCTTCATATAGGGCATACTTTATCTGATAACATGAAAGATAAAGAAGTTCCACAGATGAACCATGGTTCTATTGAGGATAAACAAATTGAAGATATCCCTGTGCCCAAACCAAGAAAAAAAGCCCCGATACCAAAACCTAGAAAGTTACATAAGGTGACGGAGACAGTGACAGGACCATGCAGAAACTTTGTTTCTATTTCAGATGATGAAGAAGATGGGATAGTTGTATCAAAGACAACAGTATCAAATCCAAATCATCATATTATGGATGAAGAAGTCGGTGCTTCTTTAGCAGCAGCCCCTTTAACTGCTGATAGCTTTAAAGATGACATGAGTAATGAAAAAGTTGATCCGATGGAGGATGGGGACGCCCATTTTCCTGATCAACAGGTGACAGATATATCAGAGGGTGACGGAATTCGTGCTGAAGCTACAACTTCAGACGGCACAGCTTTGAAAGTGGTAGATACTGAAGCTAATGCTACAGTACATGGTACAGATGAAGCTGAAATTTCAGGTGCTGAGTTGAGAAGATCTACCAGAGTACGAAAGAAACCCTCTTGGCAGGAAAAGGGTGAATTTTGCATGGCCGTGATGGATAAGGGTCTTTTACTTCAGTCTCTTTTACATCCTGGTACCTTATCACAATTCAGTTCAGATAACATATATGCAATTGTGAAAGGTATTAGTGATACTATATAGATTCGTTTGCGAATGACGGGACGTCATTTCTGTGGCGGGGGGGGGGGGGGGGGGAGTATGTAGCTGATGCTGATTTTAATCATTGTAAAAATTTGACTGCAGTACTTTCAATACTTTGATTCTTAATAGATAACAGGTTTTCACTATTAAATGAGTGATTGTCTGCAGTTGAAGTTATACTGTAATCAAACATGATTTTTATATGCAGTTTCGTTGTTTTTATATATTATGAAATCAATAGTGAAATGAAACCACTGATATGCTTTAATATAATAAGCAAATACATTTAACCCCAATTTTCTGAAGATTATTTATCATCATTCTAAGTGTGGACAATATTTGCCCCAAGGCTATGCATTACTTGCATTGCTGTTAATCTATTGTTATGCTGGCAAAGGTATGATTGATATTATAATTGTGCTCCTTTTCATTGGTCAGTTTCGGTGAGTTTTCTATGTTTAGAGATTTTAACTGTCACTTTAGATTTGACTTTGGAAGTGATGAGAGGATAATTTGATATTACTAGAAATTGACTTTCCTCATCGAATTGTTGTGCTTGTCAATAATTTTGGTTTTGTGAGTATCATCTTTTTATCCTAGCAGGTTACATTGGAAATCTCAGTTATTTTGGCATTTCTGTGATTAAATCTGTGGAAATTTGGTTTGGTGTCCTTTAGCTCAAATTAATAACTTATAACATGTTGATGCACATTTGTTCTTTTGAAATTTCAGTTACAGCATCTAATAGTCACATCACAGCGAGAATGGATCGGTGAAAGACAGATCAGAGCTGAAAGTCTAAGCCCACAGTTTGGTATGTAGAATTTGTTAATATAAGTATAATCGGTTATGTTGCCATGGGGTTAAGGCATTTGTTTCTTAATCATGGGTTTGTGAGTTTGAATCCCGCTCGCGGAATTCTTTTCATGCCCTGTGATGTTATTTTTATTATTTGATTATTGTTCATTGGCTGATATAGCCAAAATGCTGTATTAAGGGCATGAAGACCCAGATCAGCCATTTCATAATTGTTTCATTTGACAAGGCAAATAAGTTTTATATATTTCTAGAGAAACGGTGGTTCACATTTATATATATATATGCATATTCAGGCATTTATTTATGTTAGCTACTTTGTCATTTTGAATACACTGCATAGACTGTGTTCTCAAGGTCACGATGCTGTCAGAATCATGTTTGGTAGTCACCTGCTTAAATAAATGTTTCTGTGATTTAATTTAATATTGTTTTTATCATAAAAAGGTGATTATTACAGACTGATATGGCTGCATTAATATAATGATTTGTTTGAGGATATACTTTCCTTAAATGCAACTTAAAAGTTTACATTGCTTAACTGTCAGTGAGAACAAGTTTACATTGCTTAACTGTCAGTGAGAACATGATTTGTTCTCATTGATACTAACCTGTATACTTTTGAGTTGAAATATTATTTGATATAGATATAATAAGATTTATTGTTTATTTGCAGGACTTTTTAATCATGTGTGACCACAGTGAATGATTAAAATTCTAAAACTATTCGTGCTCTAATGATGTTTAAATCAACTGAGAAATAGACCGGTTACATATAATGGCGCCCAACGTGAAATACCCAAAATCTCAGGACTGATCAGCCATAAAATCATGGATCAGGGACATACATTGTGTGTATACCAGTAACGCCAAATTGTGGTTTTCCAGTAAAGTGGAATCGTAGTTAAACCTAGAATGTAGTTTATTTCACTAAACTTGTGTTCATAGGCTATAAAATTATATTGATCTAGTGCAGTGGATTATATGAAATTTGTGCATTCTATAAGTGCTATACTAACTTCATGGAATTTACCAAGCCTTCACTGAGATATTATAACTATTGACTCAGTAACAGTGTGAACAGAACAGAATAGAATAGAATAGACTCGCTATGTTCCATTATTTTGTGATACAGATATTTGTGAGTACTAAATGTGAGCCACCTATCTCAAGTCATCAGATTGGTAAGATTATGACTGAAAGATGTACGAAAGATTTGTCTAAATACATTAAAATTTTCAGATGTAAGAATCTGTGAAAGGGACTGTTGCATGACACATTTAACATTCACAAAATGCATGCTTAATATTACTAATTGTCCCCATCTTAGTCCCCTGTGAAAAGTTTGGCTTTAAAATTTTGAAGGTTAACATCCAAAAAATGTTTCGTGAACAACATGGTTAATTTGTTTAGGTTAGTGAACAACTGGGATAATTATTTGTGGTTCGTGAACAACTAGGATAATTATTTGTGGTTCGTGAACAATTCAATAATGCAGCTGATTTATAATATGTAAGGTTAAACTTTGTGTCAGTACATAGTTTGTGAACAACTTGGCTCTCTGTGTTCCATAATTTTGTAGTGAAAAATTAGGTTTAACTTTGTGGCAGTATATAGCTTGTGAACAACTTTAATAAGTTTTTGACTTATATTAGTGAACAATAAGGCTAATGATATATTGTTCGTGAACACCTTAATACTAAGATGTAAGTTAAAAATCTCAATTAGTTAATAGTTACTGAACAACTTGATTAATTAATCGATTTGTGAACAATGGGATTAACAATATTTGATAAGTGACTGGTTCCTTATTAAGTTGACTTCTATAAAGATATTTATTAATTATTTGTGAATGACTGGGTTAACACAAATCTTGTTATTTCCTAAGTTAACAATATCTAGTTAGTGAACAGTAGCATGTTGCTTTGATTCAAACAATAGCGTTTGTGAATCATAGGATACATTGTGAATCTTAGGATTAGTGACCGATAAGGCTAAGTATATCTGGATTGTGAATGAAGTTGAACAATAATTTCAAAGTTAAATTTAGTAGGACGGTTTGATAATTTAGTAGGAGTTTGTTGTCCCATTGGATCTTAATGTTGCTAATTTGAATTATACTTCTTAGTCAGAGATAACTATACAGAATAATGATTATAAGGGAAAAGAAAGTAATTACTGAAAAGTAAGTATTGCAATGTAACTTATTAGTTGTAAACCGAAAAAAAAAACAACAAAAAAAACTGCTGTCTTAAGTGAACAGTGTTACGTGTCCTTATTGTTTTGTGTTTTTCATTTTTAAATCCTGATGAGTTTAAAATATTTAGAAAATTACTTACAGAAAAATCCTGTTAAAACTTCATTAACACAAAGAACGAGGACACTTATATTGGTGTCTGATAGTAAAGGGTGTAGATTGCAAAGAATTGTTGAGAGAAGTGAACCAGAAAACACTATTGTTTGGTGTTGCAAAGGGGGTAGAAACTCATATCAAGCAGCAAACTTCATCATTGAAAATTTAGAATATTTTGTTCACAAATATGGACAAATTTTAATTGCTGTATGGACAGGTACATGTGACTTGACACAATTCTCTTGTAGAACAAAATGCTACATAGATTTAAATCAGATTACAGTAGAAGATATCGTTTCTCAATATCAAAAGATAATTACCGCTACTATAAAATATGGACCTAAAATTAAATTAGTTTTTCTTGAATGTCCCCAGTACTCAATAGCAATATGGAATGAAACAAAAGGTCATCCAAATTATGACAGTTTTAAGAGCAATACAAATATTTTGCTTTCAAGGGTCACAAAATTAAATGCAGCGATTCGAAAGCTGAATACAGCAAATGGGGTCAGTGCACCAAAATTTAGTTTACATCTAGTTAAGTCTAGAAAAAGTAATAAGTCTTATATTACTGAGAAAGTTAAATACAGTTTGCTGACTGATGGCATTCACCCTTGCATGGCACTGTGTCGTTACTGGTTGCGTAGAATAATACACTCTCTGATGCTTACTTATTGTTATGCCTGACTGGTTCATTTGTTTTTGCTGTTATCATTGAGCGTTGTCTGGACATTGGTCCGCCACGTGTACCTTTGCATGTCAGCATCTACCGTGAATCGGTTCGGTATTGTGAGTTCATGAGAGTTGTAGTGCCGTGATTTTAGTTATTTTGAATGAAAGACCAGTAATGTTATGGTGTTAATTGTATAGGCAGGTACATTGGTACAGCACTATAGCAAGGGCGTGTATTTTTAGATTTTTTTTTCTCCACAGTGATCTCCTTGTTATGTACAAATAATAGGTGAGGGTAATATTGAATTATATAGAGTTGTGGTTATCTTACGTAAAAGTTTTGCCGAAACCGTATAAGAGAATCATAAACTTGAAAGATCATATTCAAATCGTGAAAGATTTATCATACAAATATGGCTGAATTAACAGAAGAGGAAAGTGCAAAACTCATAGCTGCTTTCAATAAACTAAAGATTAAACCAAAAGCAGATACTGCTGAAGACCTGGAGCAGTGGTTCAAGTCATTTGGCAAGGAAGGTTCTGTAAAGGTAGAGCCAGGTGCACAAGCTTCAACAACAACCGTGATCACTTCATCACAACAACCTAGGATATCCCTGTTTTATGGGGATAACATAAAAGGTGAGGCTACTTATGCCCAATGGGTATATGAAGTAAAATGCTTGTTATTAGAGAAAACTCACAAACCAGAGGCAATATCCCAGGCTATAAGACGCTCTCTAAGAGGTGAAGCTAGCAATTTGGCTAGAAGACTTGGCATATGTGCTACAATCCCAGAAATTTTAGATAAGTTTGAAAGTGTCTATGGAGATGTAGACACCAAAGAACATTTACTTTTCAAAGTTTTACAGTGCAAAACAAGGGGAGAATGAAAATGTCACGAAGTGGTCTTGTCGACTCGAAGATATACTTTCTACAGCAGTAGAAAGAAAGTTAATAGAGCCAGACAAAGTAAATGAGATGCTTAGGAATATGTTCTGGCAAGGATTGAAACCTGCCCTTAAGGACATATCTGGTTATAAGTTTGAAAAAATAACCGATTTCGACAAGCTAAGAGTTGAAATCTGGAAACTTGAGCAGGATCATCTGAGCAGTGAACCTAATGTCCCTCATTGCAGTGTTTCTGTAGATCAGAAAACAGAAAATAAAGATATCACAGAAATGAAATCAATGATTCAATCATTGACCAATACTGTGCAACAGCTCGAAGAGAAAGTAAACTCTTCACAGATAGTTAAGCCCAAAGAGTATAATAAGGGTAATAGCTCAAGAGGTAAAGGTAAGAGACAATATGACTATCGTGACAATACACAAAGTCAAAGTTATAGAGCCCCTAGACAAAATTATAGCCCACAGCAATATTTTCAGTATCCAGGTCAATACCAAAGTCCAAATCAAAGTCAAGGACAAAGATTTAACAGAGAAAGTCAGCAAAAAAGATACCAGCCTCCTAATCAGAGGAAGGTTCAAGATCAAATAGTAAATGAAACAGATCAGCTATACCAAAATCAAGGTCAAAATTATGGACAAACTCAGGCACAGGGTCCTCTTGAACCAAATCAAAATGAAGATTTTAACAGAGGACCGTTATGTTATAGGTGCAGACAATATGGTCATTTTCAGTGGCGTTGTCCTGTGAGAATGGATCATAGTCGTGCACATTTAAACTGGAACAAGCCTATGGACAGGGACTTTCCATAGGCGGTTCAAAAAGGTGTCCCAAAGTATCCAACCTTGTAGGGAGTAGCAACGAAGTAGATATTCTGTTAGAAAACATTGAGACAAAAGCGTTGCTAGATACCGGTTCATGTGTAAGCACTATAAGTCAGTCTTTCTATGAGAATAATTTTAAACATTTAGATCTGTTTCCGTTAGACAATTTGTTAAGATTAGAATGTGCCGATGGAAGTTACATGCCTTATTTAGGTTACATTCAAGCAAAAGTTACAGCAGTAGGAATTCCATATGAGTATGCGCAAGATTGCATATTTTTAGTTGTTCCAGACACTGATTATAATTTAAGGGTCCCCTTGCTCATCGGTACAAACATTTTAGCAGAATTTCTGACACAGTGCAAAGAAAAACTTGGTGAAAATTTTCTCCAAAATTCAGCTTTACACACATGTTGGTATTTAGCACTACGTTGTCTGGTAATACGAGAGAGAGAGTTAAGGAAAAGTAAAAACAGATTAGCAGTAATTCGCAGTGCACAACAAAACACCATCACAATACCGGCAAATAGCAGTGTGACAATTAAAGGGGTAACCAGCAAAGAGTTGGAGTATCAGCCTACATGTGCAATGATGGTTGAAACTGTTGACTCTTTGATACCGAATGATTTTGATATTACACCTGCAGTTATCACTTATCATTACGGTGACAATGGATTAATTGATGTGCAAATCGCGAATGTTACAACGTCTACATTTAACATACCACCAAAGGCAATTTTATGTGAACAACAACCAGTTTCAGTGGATATGACATATCAAATGTCCACAACTGATAACCAATCAGAAACAATATTTGATAGAATAACAGTTGAAACTGAGAGTCTTTCAGAATCTGAAATGCAAGACATAACACAGCTTCTGAATAAGCACACTGATATATTTTCCACAGGCGAGACCGACATCGGTCACTGCACTTTTGTAAAACACATGATCAATCTTACAGATGACACCCCATTCAAACAAAGGCACCGTAGAATACCACCAGCTATGATCGATGAAGTCAGATCACATATTGAACAGCTGGCAGCAAGTGGTATAATAAGGCCTTCACATTCACCATGGGCTTCAAATGTTGTACTTGTAAGAAAAAAAGATGGAGCGATTCGTATGTGTGTTGACTATCGTCAGCTGAACAATAGAACTATCAGAGATTCTTATGCTCTCCCGAGAATAGAAGAAATATTGGATACTTTGTCGGGATCTTAATACTTCACTGCCTTGGACATGAAATCAGGTTATCATCAGGTGGAAGTTTTAGAGCAGCATAAATGCCGCACTGCATTCACTGTAGGCCCCTTAGGATTCTGGGAATATAACAGATTACCTTTTGGCCTGAATAATGCGCCTGCTACTTATCAGCGGCTCATGGAGCAATGTTTAGGCGACTATAATATGAAAATTTGCGCCATATACCTTGATGACCTGATTATATTTTCAAGCACCTTAGGAGAACATCTGAAACGTTTAGATATGGTCCTCAGTAGGTTGAAAGAGTGTAATCTGAAACTTAATCCAAAAAAATGCTCATTTCTTCAAACCAAGGTCAAGTATGTAGGGCATATTGTTTCAGAAAACGGGGTGGAGGCACCGGAAAAAATTGACAGGGTAATAAATTGGCCAAAACCTAAAAACGGTGAAGAAGTCCGGCAATTCACATCATTCGCTGGATATTATGGGCGCTTTGTGAAGGATTTTTCAAAAATCGCTAAGCCACTTACTGATTTGCACCCAAATACAACATTAAAGAATGGAAAAAAGGTTAAATCGTGTAAATCTTTTGTGTGGGGTGCAGAACAGCAGGAGGCATTTAACCAGCTGAAGAAAGCCTTATCATCAAGCCCAATTCTGGGATATGCAGACTATACTATTCCTTTTGAATTGCATATAGATGCGAGCTTGAAAGGTTTAGGAGCGGCTTTGTATCAGAAACAAAATGACTGTTTTAAGGTGATAAGTTATGCCAGTAGAGGGCTTAAAAGGTCAGAAAAGAATTACCCCGCAGCTAAATTAGAGTTTTTAGCTTTAAAATGGTCTGTGACAGAAAAGTTGCACGATTATCTTTACGGTGCTACGTTCACGGTTGTAACAGATAATAACCCTTTGACATACGTTCTTTCAAAGGCAAAACTTGACGCAAATTGTCATAGATGGTTGTCGTCCTTGGCACTATATGATTTTAACATAGTGTACAGACCTGGAAGAGCCAATACCGATGCAGACGTTCTTTCTAGACATCCTGGTAATGTAGATGAACAGTCTGTTCAGGTGCCATCAGAGTCTATAAAGGTCATTTGTGGTAGTATTGTAACGCAACATGTAGAAAGTTTATCAATGTCAGTTGATGTCTTAGGTGCGACAGAATTCCCAGGTGAGCCAATGGCACAAATAGAAACTAGAGAAATAAGAAAGCAGCAAATAAATGATAGGTTTCTTGGCTTTTGGGTTCGTGCTGTGAGAATTAAAAATCAGCCAGACAAAAGTACCCTCAATTCTAGAGAAGATCTAGCTATGCTTAAGATATTTAAGAGTCTTAAACTAATTAGAGGTGTATTGTACAGAGAAGTTGAAAATGAAGGTTGCATAAAGAAACAGCTTTTGCTACCCTACTGTTTCATAGAACAAGTTCTCAACGGTCTGCACAATGATATGGGGCATCCAAGTAAAGACCGTACATTGTCACTATTACGGGACAGATTTTATTGGCCTGGCATGACATCAGACACTGAAAACTGGATTAAAAACTGTGGAAGGTGTATTAGAAGGAAGGCAAAAACAGATATTAGGGCACCTTTGGTTACTATTACTTCTACCTTTCCACTAGAGTTAGTTTGTCTTGATTACTTGACACTAGAACCATCACAAGGAAACATCTGTAACATCCTGGTCATAACTGATCATTTCACAAGATTTGCTGTAGCCATACCTACAAAGAATCAGACTGCTAAAACAACGGCAGATGCCTTGTATAAAGAATTCATAGTAAGGTATGGTATACTAGACAGAATACATTCAGACCAAGGAGCAAATTTTGAGAGTCAGTTGATAAAAGAATTGTGTCAGGTAATGGGCATAAAGAAAAGCAGAACATCAATTTACCACCCAGCTGGGAATGGAATGACAGAAAGGTTCAATAGAACTCTTCTGTCAATGTTAGGCACCTTAGAAGCAGAAAAGAAAAAAAACTGGAAACAGTTTGTAGCACCTCTGGTACATGCATATAATTGCATAAAACACGAGAGCACAGGCTACTCTCCATACAGTCTTCTCTTTAGTAGAGAACCAAGGCTACCAGTGGATGTTGCGTTTGAGATAACTAAAGACCAGGACACTACTGGCTCATATACTGATTATGTCAGTGATCTACTGAAAACAATTAAAGAGGCTTTTGATAAAGTCCATACAAATGCAGAAAAGTCCAGAGAAAAGCAAAAATTCAATTACGATTTGAAAGCCCAGGCGGCGAAATTGGCTGTTGGAGACAGAGTTCTTATTAAAATTCTTGCCCATGATGGCAAGCATAAACTGGCTGACAAATGATCAGAAGACATATATACAGTTACAGAGCAGCCCAACAGTGATATACCTGTTTATAAGGTGAAGCGGGAAGATGGTGAAGGTACTGAGAAAACCCTTCACAGAAACCACCTTCTTCATATAGGGCATACTTTATCTGATAACATGAAAGATAAAGAAGTTCCACAGATGAACCATGGTTCTATTGAGGATAAACAAATTGAAGATATCCCTGTGCCCAAACCAAGAAAAAAAGCCCCGATACCAAAACCTAGAAAGTTACATAAGGTGACGGAGACAGTGACAGGACCATGCAGAAACTTTGTTTCTATTTCAGATGATGAAGAAGATGGGATAGTTGTATCAAAGACAACAGTATCAAATCCAAATCATCATATTATGGATGAAGAAGTCGGTGCTTCTTTAGCAGCAGCCCCTTTAGCTGCTGATAGCTTTAAAGATGACATGAGTAATGAAAAAGTTGATCCGATGGAGGATGGGGACGCCCATTTTCCTGATCAACAGGTGACAGATATATCAGAGGGTGACGGAATTCGTGCTGAAGCTACAACTTCAGACGGCACAGCTTTGAAAGTGGTAGATACTGAAGCTAATGCTACAGTACATGGTACAGATGAAGCTGAAATTTCAGGTGCTGAGTTGAGAAGATCTACCAGAGTACGAAAGAAACCCTCTTGGCAGGAAAAGGGTGAATTTTGCATGGCCGTGATGGATAAGGGTCTTTTACTTCAGTCTCTTTTACATCCTGGTACCTTATCACAATTCAGTTCAGATAACATATATGCAATTGTGAAAGGTATTAGTGATACTATATAGATTCGTTTGCGAATGACGGGACGTCATTTCTGTGGCGGGGGGGGGGGGGGGGGGGGGGGGGGTGGGTGGGGGGGGAGTATGTAGCTGATGCTGATTTTAATCATTGTAAAAATTTGACTGCAGTACTTTCAATACTTTGATTCTTAATAGATAACAGGTTTTCACTATTAAATGAGTGATTGTCTGCAGTTGAAGTTATACTGTAATCAAACATGATTTTTATATGCAGTTTCGTTGTTTTTATATATTATGAAATCAATAGTGAAATGAAACCACTGATATGCTTTAATATAATAAGCAAATACATTTAACCCCAATTTTCTGAAGATTATTTATCATCATTCTAAGTGTGGACAATATTTGCCCCAAGGCTATGCATTACTTGCATTGCTGTTCATCTGTTGTTATGCTGGCAAAGGTATGATTGATATTATAATTGTGCTCCTTTTCATTGGTCAGTTTCGGTGAGTTTTCATGTTTAGAGATTTTAACTGTCACTTTAGATTTGACTTTGGAAGTGATGAGAGGATAATTTGATATTACTAGAAATTGACTTTCCTCATCGAATTGTTGTGCTTGTCAATAATTTTGGTTTTGTGAGTATCATCTTTTTATCCTAGCAGGTTACATTGGAAATCTCAGTTATTTTGGCATTTCTGTGATTAAATCTGTGGAAATTTGGTTTGGTATCCTTAGCTCAAATTAATAACTTATAACATGTTGATGCACATTTGTTCTTTTGAAATTTCAGTTACAGCATCTAATAGTCACATCACAGCGAGAATGGATCGGTGAAAGACAGATCAGAGCTGAAAGTCTAAACCCACAGTTTGGTATGTAGAATTTGTTAATATAAGTATAATCGGTTATGTTGCCATGGGTTAAGGCATTTGTTTCTTAATCATGGGTTTGTGAGTTTGAATCCCGCTCGCGGAATTCTTTTCATGCCCTGTGATGTTATTTTTATTATTTGATTATTGTTCATTGGCTGGTATAGCCAAAATGCTGTATTAAGGGCATGAAGACCCAGATCAGCCATTTCATAATTGTTTCATTTGACAAGGCAAATAAGTTTTATATATTTCTAGAGAAACGGTGGTTCACATTTATATATATATATGCATATTCAGGCATTTATTTATGTTAGCTACTTTGTCATTTTGAATACACTGCATAGACTGTGTTCTCAAGGTCACGATGCTGTCAGAATCATGTTTGGTAGTCACCTGCTTAAATAAATGTTTCTGTGATTTAATTTAATATTGTTTTTATCATAAAAAGGTGATTATTACAGACTGATATGGCTGCATTAATATAATGATTTGTTTGAGGATATACTTTCCTTAAATGCAACTTAAAAAGTTTACATTGCTTAACTGTCAGTGAGAACAAGTTTACATTGCTTAACTGTCAGTGAGAACATGATTTGTTCCTCATTGATACTAACCTGTATACTCTTGAGTTGAAATATTATTTGATATAGATATAATAAGATTTATTGTTTATTTGCAGGACTTTTTTAATCATGTGTGACCACAGTGAATGATTAAAATTCTAAAACTATTCGTGCTCTAATGATGTTTAAATCAACTGAGAAATAGACCGGTTACATATAATGGCGCCCAACGTGAAATACCCAAAATCTCAGGACTGATCAGCCATAAAATCATGGATCAGGGACATACATTGTGTGTATACCAGTAACGCCAAATTGTGGTTTTCCAGTAAAGTGGAATCGTAGTTAAACCTAGAATGTAGTTTATTTCACTAAACTTGTGTTCATAGGCTATAAAATTATATTGATCTAGTGCAGTGGATTATATGAAATTTGTGCATTCTATAAGTGCTATACTAACTTCATGGAATTTACCAAGCCTTCACTGAGATATTATAACTATTGACTCAGTAACAGTGTGAACAGAACAGAATAGAATAGAAAAGACTCGCTGTGTTCCATTATTTTGTGATACAGATATTTGTGAGTACTAAATGTGAGCCACCTATCTCAAGTCATCAGATTGGTAAGATTATGACTGAAAGATGTACGAAAGATTTGTCTAAATACATTAAATTTTCAGATGTAAGAATCTGTGAAAGGGACTGTTGCATGACACATTTAACATTCACAAAATGCATGCTTAATATTACTAATTGTCCCCATCTTAGTCCCCTGTGAAAAGTTTGGCTTTAAAATTTTGAAGGATAACATCCAAAAAATGTTTCGTGAACAACATGGTTAATTTGTTTAGGTTAGTGAACAACTGGGATAATTATTTGTGGTTCGTGAACAACTAGGATAATTATTTGTGGTTCGTGAACAATTCAATAATGCAGCTGATTTATAATATGTAAGGTTAAACTTTGTGTCAGTACATAGTTTGTGAACAACTTGGCTCTCTGTGTTCCATAATTTTGTAGTGAAAATTAGGTTTAACTTTGTGGCAGTATATAGCTTGTGAACAACTTTAATAAGTTTTTGACTTATATTAGTGAACAATAAGGCTAATGATATATTGTTCGTGAACACCTTAATACTAAGATGTAAGTTAAAAATCTCAATTAGTTAATAGTTACTGAACAACTTGATTAATTAATCGATTTGTGAACAATGGGATTAACAATATTTGATAAGTGACTGGTTCCTTATTAGTTGACTTCTATAAAGATATTTATTAATTATTTGTGAATGACTGGGTTAACACAAATCTTGTTATTTCCTAAGTTAACAATATCTAGTTAGTGAACAGTAGCATGTTGCTTTGATTCAAACAATAGCGTTTGTGAATCATAGGATACATTGTGAATCTTAGGATTAGTGACCGATAAGGCTAAGTATATCTGGATTGTGAATGAACAATAATTTCAAAGTTAAATTTAGTAGGACGGTTTGATAATTTAGTAGGAGTTTGTTGTCCCATTGGATCTTAATGTTGCTAATTTGAATTATACTTCTTAGTCAGAGATAACTATACAGAATAATGATTATAAGGGAAAAGAAAGTAATTACTGAAAAGTAAGTATTGCAATGTAACTTATTAGTTGTAAACCGAAAAAAAAAAACAACAAAAAAAAACTGCTGTCTTAAGTGAACAGTGTTACGTGTCCTTATTGTTTTGTGTTTTTCATTTTTAAATCCTGATGAGTTTAAAATATTTAGAAAATTACTTACAGAAAAATCCTGTTAAAACTTCATTAACACAAAGAACGAGGACACTTATATTGGTGTCTGATAGTAAAGGGTGTAGATTGCAAAGAATTGTTGAGAGAAGTGAACAGAAAACACTATTGTTGGTGTTGCAAAGGGGGTAGAAACTCATATCAAGCAGCAAACTTCATCATTGAAAATTTAGAATATTTTGTTCACAAATATGGACAAATTTTAATTGCTGTATGGACAGGTACATGTGACTTGACACAATTCTCTTGTAGAACAAAATGCTACATAGATTTAAATCAGATTACAGTAGAAGATATCGTTTCTCAATATCAAAAGATATTACCGCTACTATAAAATATGGACCTAAAATTAAATTAGTTTTTCTTGAATGTCCCCAGTACTCAATAGCAATATGGAATGAAACAAAAGGTCATCCAAATTATGACAGTTTTAAGAGCAATACAAATATTTTGCTTTCAAGGGTCACAAATTAAATGCAGCGATTCGAAAGCTGAATACAGCAAATGGGGCCAGTGCACCAATATTTAGTTTACATCTAGTTAAGTCTAGAAAAAGTAATAAGTCTTATATTACTGAGAAAGTTAAATACAGTTTGCTGACTGATGGCATTCACCCTTGCATGGCACTGTGTCGTTACTGGTTGCGTAGACTAATACACTCTCTGATGCTTACTTATTGTTATGCCTGACTGGTTCATTTGTTTTTGCTGTTATCATTGAGCGTTGTCTGGACATTGGTCCGCCACGTGTACCTTTGCATGTCAGCATCTACCGTGATTCGGTTCGGTATTGTGAGTTCATGAGAGTTGTAGTGCCGTGATTTTAGTTATTTTGAATGAAAGACCAG
>CAXHKG010000060.1:0-125855 GCA_964016985.1 Anodontia alba | reverse complement strand
ATATATATATATATATATATATATATATATATATATATATATATATATATATATATATAAAGTTGTCGTCTGCATGGTTTAAACAAATATAGCTCGGGAGTTCAGATAAATATAATCATTCAATTTAGTTTGAAGCAAATTACATATAGGCGTATAAGCTTGTTAACATTACGAAAACATGCCAATTCAAATATACTGAAAACTTTACCACCAAAAATGAAAATTTTCAGATAAAAAATTCTGATATTTTTCCTATTTCTGCTCAAAACATAGATTGTTGGTATTCGTTAGAACCGCCTCGGCGAGGCGGTTCTAACGAGTACCCACAATCTATGTTTCCAAGGAAAAATAAGGAAAATAATGTATACCCCTGTAAACCCCAGTTTTACTATATAAAAGTGGGGTTTAAGGGGATCAAAATTATATAGGCGTGTTTGAGGGCGAAAACTCTTTAAAAATAACATTTCCTTCCTTTCTGCAGAGGGGTCTAAAGATTGTATTAGGCCTTAGAAACATCTTGACTTCAAGGTAATTTATCATGACATATAGTTGTCGAAAAAATATGTTTATAAGGTAAAGGGACATGTGAAAAAATACAGGCCTCTGTATTTTAATTAGATATATTTGTATTTCAGGAAAGACAATTGCCAAATTAGAGATATCGTTATCTAAAACGGAGATAGTTCTATTAGAAATAGGGGCATACATGTAAGATACAGATATCTGTGTTTAAAATAAAATAGAGATATAAAATACAGAATGTTATTAATACATACATTTTTATTTATAATAAGGATATTCTTAATTTAACTAGGGATGTCTCCAATACAAATGCAAATACGTATCTTAATTTCAAATACGTATATGTATTTCTATTTCTAATACAGTTATCTATATTATCTATCTATATTTGAGGGGGTAGACAGGGGGTAGGCATTCCCCACTTCCCGCCCCCTAACCCCCACTTCCCTCCCCTTTTCCCCCACTTCCTCTCCCCTTTTCCCCACATCCCTCCCCCTTACTCAAACTTCCCTCCCCCAAGCAAACTATTCCCTCTCTAAATCAGATTTTTAATATCCCCAACGCTATAATTAAATTTAAACATGACTGTGTAATATACATTCGTGCATATTTTGACCCCAAACTCACTTTACATCTCAAATTTTTGCACAAAAATCGGTATTTCTTTCGCATTTGCACCCCCTTTACAGAACAGTTAAAGATTTGCACCCTCCATTTCAAAAGTCTGCGTAAGGGCCTGCATATGTATCACAAGGTGGTGGACCTTGACCCGGTCCTAAACTGGCCAAGAAAAAAATGTGGTAGGCTTGGGTCTGGTCCTAAACGGATCCATATTGGCACAAAAACAGTCGTACTAATTATTGAAATCAAAACTCAAGAATACCATGTAAATCTGCATCTTCTTTAAATATACTGAGAGGCAAAAATACGTATACAGGTAACTATATTTTTAGATATGTATATTAATCATTGATATCATAGTTTAGAAAAATATTTACGTATAATGTGCAAAATTTTCAGGAAATTCTATCAAAGAGCAAGGGAATGACATATACGGAAACGAAAAAGGGGTCTAAATCAACGTTTGCTTATGAGTGGCTAAAATACATCACGAAAACACGGCTATATAATTTTGACCCCTTTAAACCCCACTTTTATATAGTAAAACTGGGGTTTACAGGGGTATACATTATTTTTCTTATTTCTGCCCAAAAACATAGATTGTGGGTACTCGTTAGAACCGCCTCGCCGAGGCGGTTCTAACGGGTACACACAATCTATGTTTTGAGCAGAAATATGAAAACTATTAGATTTTTTTTTATCAGAAAATTTTCATTTTTTTGGTGGTGAAATGTTCAATATATTTGAATAGGCGTGTTTTCGTAATGAGTGCATTATGGACAAAGAAACTTACATTTATGCATTTGTATTGCACTCAGTCGACTGAAGGATAAAAATGCTGTAAGGACATGTTTCAACTTTAAATGCCTAACAGAGTACACTGTCAAATTTCTATACCAAGGACATGACGTTTTTGACATTTTCGTTCCTCTTCTAATGGAATGCACTGAATACCAATTGGAAAATAACTGACATTGTTCTGTTAAATAAATGGTTTTAGATTTCATCTGTATGTGGTACAAGGTGGCTAAGCCAGGCGACTCTTTTTCGAAACAATCAAGTGAAAACGACCATCGCCACTTCAGATAAAGACTCTTTAAATTTCCCATATTTTTTTTTCATTCAAAGAGAGATAATTTGAGACGGGAAGAAATTCGAATTCAGCTTGACGTCATTTGATTGGAATCTTGGATAAAATGACGTTGTGGTTTTACTTACAGACATTTGTGCGTAACATTTATGAAAAGTAAAATGACATTTGTTTTATACAAAGCAAATTATGACCGAAAATGCTGTTTTTAATTAAGGGCTCATAACTCCATAATTTATGACTGCGAAAGAATTAGCTTTGTGATTTTCAAAAACAAATGTTTGACAAAAATGACGATGAAAACATTTTAACGAAACACGTACACAAAACTCGAAACTGTATACTTTTCATTGCCTTTGAGTATATTTTTTTGACAAGCATGGTCCCACACTTGGGTTCCATGAGAACAATAATCTTTTTCGCGGTTTTCTAAAAAAATTGAATGTTAAATGTCGAAATGTGATTGATTTGATTGGGTTGGGGTTTACATGTAACGACACGTCAACCCTTGTGGGTTATTTTGTATCGTCTCCCAGAGAAAGGGAGAAGAAACATTACGAAAACATGCCTATTCAAATATATAGAAAATTTTACCTCCAAAAACTGAAAATTTTGAGATAAAAACTCTGATGTTTTTCATATTTCTGCTCAAAACATAGATTGTGGGTACTCGTTAGAACCGCCTCGGCGAGGCGGTTCTAACGAGTACCACAATCTATGTTTTAAGCAGAAATAAGAAAAATAATGTATACCCCTGTAAACAGTTTTACTATATAAAATTGGGGTTTAAGGGGGTCGAAATTATATAGGCATGTTTTCGTGATGGATAGAACATAGTAGAGGGTATGAAAGAGAGGGACAGGCGAAAAAGGAAAATGAATGAAAGTGAAGAAACAGAAGAAATAAAAACATTTCCCCTCTACCCTCACCTGCTACAAGGATAGCAGGCCTTGCCCAACTGTATTTGTTTGTGTTGAGGTTTTACGGCCCAGTCAACCCAATAGGGTCATGTTGAGCGCGGTCAGTTTACCTAACCACACGTTTACTGGGCAGGCTTAGTCCTCTAAGCGGTTAACCAGTATTGTGCACATTCTTTCGCCAGAAACTGACAACTGCCCTTCTTGAATCAGCGGAAGGGAGAGAATGACCGTAGAAAATATTCCATGATCAATCTCCACGAAAGAAAGTTGCCGACCTCGGCGGGGGTTGAACCCGCGACCTCCTGGTCTCCAGTCGGACGGCGCATCCAACTGAGCCACCGAGGCCGGCTTTGCCCAACTGTAAGCCAATATTTGTTGGACGCCCCGGTGATTAAGATACACGACACCTTTTCTTCGCCCATCTACATCACCGGGCAACGTGTGTATTCCGTGTTTGAAACACCTATCAAAAACTTCATGTTGGGCCCTTTAAGTGTGTGTGTGTGTGTGTGTGTGTGTGTGTGTGTGTGTGTGTGTGTGTGTGTGTGTGTGTGTGTGTAACAGCGCAAAAGTCCTTATCCAACAATGAGAAAATGAAATAATTTTCTACGGCAGAGGAATAATTATTTCTAAAAATTAGGATTGCCACCGAACATTCAGAATCAAAGGGAAACAATCAACGAGATATAAATCGAAACGGAGAATAACCGAAAACGGACGTAAACGTAGTCAATGCAAACCACTGTTGGCGGAACACTCCTCGTCGGTGAAGTGACATCAACACCGAATTCATTGTGAATAACTGAATTTACTTCAGTACGTCTATTATATACTTCTGATATCAAGTTATTGCATTGAAGTACATAAAAATAGAGTAAAATCAGTAAAATACAACAATTTTGGCATAACCCCCGCCCCACAAAATTACTCAACCCCCGTCCTCTCTTCCACCGTCCCCCGCCCCCTCTTCCCCCGTCCCCGCCCCTTTACCCCCATCCCTGGCCCTTTACCCCAGGGCCCCTTATCCCCGTCCCACCCCCACCCACGTCTACCCCGTAATATTTAGCTTCGTGCTTTTTGTGTGTGTGTGTGTTTTGTTTTTTTTTTGACATTTGAATAGACATATATCTGTCCAAAGTGCAGCTATCTGTATTTAGAATGGAGATATCGGCATTTAACGGTTTTAACACAAAATAGATTGCCATGAGAACGTAAAGCGAGCAGCATTATTTGCATTCAGAATTACCTTATATACTCTGAACATTCGCATAATTACCATAATCACTCCGAACATTCAGACATCTTAATATTTTACAATACTTGTTCTAATTCTTAAACAAGTTCATTTTCCTACCCGCTTATGTGTCTAAAACCTGCTGGATAAACGGAAAATAGTGTAGACTCAGATTAGATACCATAGAATATTGCGTCTAATCTAGGTCTACACTGTTTGCTGAGGCATATCTGTCCACGTATTTAGGGTCGATACAGTTAAATGTCGTGTACCTCGAGGGATAGGCAGATCGGCGACTCCAAATGAACCGACACTGAGGCTTCCGCGTGCACTGTCACTGTTCGGACGACCCAATCCAACAAAGCGAGCCAAATGTATCCTTGGACCTCCTTCTGTCTCACACGTGCACACGCAATTCACAATGCACGTGCGTCCTGGACAGTTGCCATAACAACTATGTGCAACCGAGCTATCTGATCCAGCTGGCCAAGGGCGACAACGCAATATCGTGCCTGGAGAGCACCTCGGTAGACGGGTGGAAGTTATACCTGTATTTCTGAAAGCAATAAATGAGACGTAAAGTCAGGACATCACGAAAACATGTCTACAGTCAAACCTGTGTTAAGCAGGCACCTATGGAAAAACTGCAAACTGGTTGCTCAAGACAGGTGTTTGTTTAATACAGGTAGATTTCAACTTCTTTGCCTTTAATGGAATCTGAAACAGTGGCCTTTAAAGCCTGGTGAATGCTTAATACAGGTGGCCTTTAGGACAGATTTTACTGTATATAATTTTGACCCCCTTAAACCCCACTTTTATATTGCAAAACTGGGGTTTACAGGGGTATACATTATTTTTCTTATTTCTGCTCAAAACATAGATTGTGGGTACTCGTTAGAACCGGTTCTAACGAGTACCTACAATCGATGTTTTGAGCAGAAATATGAAAAATATCGGAGGTTTTTTTATCTTAAAATTGTCAGTTTTTGGAGGTGAAACTTTCTATATATTTGAATAGGAGTGTTTTCGTAACGAAAGGACCTATGGACATGTGCGACCAGCGAAGATTCAGATCAGCCTGCGCATTCGCACAGGCTAATCAGAATATTTACTGGGCAAATTTTGGATAGCCAAGTATAGAAAGCCTCTTCACGCGAACAACAAACATTCGCCGAAACCTTACAAAATGATAAAATGTCCAACTACGTAGTTTTAACACTGTAATTAAAATAATAATAATAAAAACAAAACAAAACAAAACAAAACAAAAAAAAGAAGCAGTCAAATCAACATTAATTAAAATACAACCTCAAATTACATTTTTGTTACGATAATAGAATTTGTACCCCTACCCCCACCCCAAGCCCACGACCTCTCGCCTCCCCTTCCCCCCTCCCTCCCCCCCCCCCCCCCCCCACACACACATACACTTAATGACGCTCTCTCTCGCTCTCTCACCAAAAACACGCACACACACATACACACGCACGCGCACACACACACACACACATACACACACACACACACACACACACACACACACACACACACACACACACACACACACACACAAGATCAACTGGAATTTTACCCTGGAGTATTTAATGCACCACGTGAACCTGTCCTGAAAGTTGGACTTCCTGTGGACAGCGCCATAACTGGTCTCCTGTCGCCTCTCTGTATAAATACATTCTGAGTGCCATCCGGCGTCTCCACAATAACGGGGGTACCAGCCTGTTGCGGAAACAATCTTCCAGTCTCAGACGCTTGACGTGTTGGGCGAGAACCAACGGTAAGAGGACCACGCATGCGCCTGTCAATCATCTGCAAGAAAAATTCACACAACGTAAAACAACAAGGGCACCTGATCTTGAAAGGCTAAGGCGAGGGTTCAGTTTTATTTATTTATTTTTTTATTCATTTTATTTTATTTTATTTTGACAGCTTGCTAAAATCAGCAAGTGGCGCTAAACCTTTCAGTCAACTTGCTTTTTCACATTAATTAAACATACGTATTTAAATGTGGCTTACGCTTAGAACTCTGGGTAAACGTTTCAGCAGACGACATTTTAAAATATTTTCTTATTTGCCCCAGAAAACATGGGAGACAATTTGCATAAAATGTCAAAATCTGTTTTCTGGGTAAAGTAAGATAAATACCATCAATTTGTCGTCTGCTGAATTAGCCCAGAGAGTGGTAAAAGCTGAAAATTACTCAGTTCCCCTGACTTCCTCATAGGTTAAGCAGCAGTAGTTAGGAATGATAGATTTGAAAAGTTACTCACAAAACGATTAATTCTGATAATTTCGAAATCTTTCAACATGAGCATTGCCTTTGGAAACGAAATAGCAAAACTTTAGCGACAATGCTACAGGTTCAGCCAATTGTAAACATACCTATATAAGTTTGACCCTCTTAAACCCCACTTTTATACAGTAAAACTGGGGAATACAGGGGTATACATTATTTTTGTTATTTCTGCTCAAAACATAGATTGTGTGTACTCGTTAGAACCGCCTCGCCGAGGCGGTTCTAACGAGTACACACAATCTATGTTTTGAGCAGAAATATGAAAAATATCAGATTTTTTTTATCTGAAAATTTTCAGTTTTTTGGTGGTAAAATTTTCAGTATATTTGAATAGGTGTGTTTTCGTAATGACAGTTAGCGAGTGATGAAAATTGCAGCTTGCTTTTTGAAGAATTTAACCAGCATTCAGTAAGTTACCAGGGGCTAAAATTGATCCCTGTATATGATGGCTCACATGGGCAGATGAGCTGATTATAAAACTTTTTTTTTCATGCTCAACTCATCTGAGCATGAAATTTATCTTGCTGATAAATATCAAATTACTAAACATTGCAATTTCTTTCTTGCTAAACATAGCTGAGCATTAAAATTTCTCTGCTAATAAATATGAAAATGACAACTTTTGTTGACATTTTCATATTTATTAGGAGAGAAAATTTCATGCACAGCTGAGTTGAGCATGAAAACAAGTTTTATAACCTCTGGGCCTGACCCTGTGAATGGGAAATATATAATGGGAGATACCTTATACCATGCTACGGCCCAAGTATGGTTACTTGACAACTACAATGATACTATGAAAACGACCAGGTAGACAGACTGAGTTTATTTGATGGGCGATAACAAATATTTAACTACCATAACCTTGTTTAATCATAATAAATTACCATTTCTGACAAGTTTGTTCTTTTTTGTCAGACAGTGTTCTGCTTTAATCGCTGGTCCAACCTAAATGTTTGTTTTATTCGGACCCGAGGTTATGCGATAAAACCGCAATGGCTCGAACATCTTTGGGACCATAGAAATATATTCCAGACATGGGTAGTTCGAGCTACTGAGGGTTAATCACGGTGCCAGGTCAGGAACCAAACAATGATAATTTAGGGATTTGCTTTCGCTTTTCTACACAAAAAGTGTACTTGTTAAAATCACCTCGATGAGTCGGGTCTAATGAGTACACACAGCATACTCGTACTATTTTGTGATATAATAAAGAATATTTCCCTAAATATTAGTTTTCTTGAGCCATGGGAAGAATTTCTTAGGGGCGCAAAAACGAATTAGCCATGGTAAACGAGCCATCGGGGTTCTAGCCCTAAAACTTTTTTCGTGCTCAACACAGCTGAGCATGAAATTTGCGCTGCTATAAATCTCAGTTTACTGGTATAACTGTAATTTCAACCAGTATATATATATATATATATATATATATATATATATATATATATATATATATATATATATATATATATATATATATATATATATATATATATATATAGCATCAAAGTCTTCGCTGTGCGCTCAGTGGATAGCTAAGGACCCAAGGTTTCTTCATGCGGACAACGAAGACTCCGATCAGACTTGACGGATGTCAAGTCTGATCTGAGTCTTCGCTGGGCGCACATGTCATTTTGTTGGTTTTGTCTTTTGCTGACTCATTTTATTTTATTTAATTTATTTATTTATTTTTTTTTATTTTTTTTATTTATTTTTTGGTAAACATAGAATGAAACTGCTCTGCCAGTAAATATGAAAATGCCACTTATTGTAGGCTTTTACATTTCCATGAGCAGAAAAAAAAAATCATGCTCAGCTGAGTTGAGCATGAAAAAAAGTTTTAAAACCTCTGGGCTGGGTTTTACCTCACTTTCAGCCATATCGCTATGGTGTCTGGATGAGGCAGGGATCGCAATGTCCTGCCGCACTGAATTATCACACCCCTGACGCATAGCTTGGTATTATCCACCCATTCCCATTAAATGACACCTGGATAATCAGTTTTGATCCCTAGCTCTGTTTCCCCAATGCTGAGCGCCAAGCGAAAGAGCAGCTACATAGTACCATTTTAAAGTCTTTGGTATGACTCGGTCGAGGATCGTAACCACAACATCCCGGCTACAAAGCGGACGCTCTGCCACTTAGCCACTTTGCTGGCCGTAGTCAACCATGATAATGATACTCTGTTCCACTATAGATTATGGAGGAATCAAATTCTGACAATCACGATACTATCACTATCAGAGAAACCCATATCATGATACTATCACTAACAGTGAATCCCCTATCACGATACTATCACAATCAGAGAAACCCCTATCACGATACTATCACTATCAGAGATACCCCTATCACGATACTATCCCCACCAGAGAAACCCTTATCACGATACTATCACTACCAGAGACACCCTTATACAATACTATTACTATCAGAAAAACCAGTATACTATCATTATCAGCGGAACCCCTATCACGATACTATCACTATCAGAGAATCCCATATAACGCTACTATCACTATCAGAGAAACCCCTAACACGAACATATCACTATCAGAGAAACCCATCAAGAAACTATCACTACCAGAGTAACCCCTATAACGATAATATCACCATCAGAGAAATTGCCGCTATCACAATACAATTACAATCAGAGACCCTATCACGATACTATCACAATCAGAGACACTCCTATCACAATACTGTCAACCCTATCACGATACTACCACTATCAGAGAAACCCATAGCACGATACTAATACTATCAGAGAAACCCTATCACGAACATATCACTATTAGAGAAACCCATATCATGATACTATCACTATCAGAGAAACCCCTATCATGATACTATCACCATTATTGAAATTCATATCTCGATACTATCACTATCACCATACTATTACAATCAGAGAGACCCCTATCACGATACTATCACTATCAGAGACATCCCTATCACGATACTATCACCCCTATCACGATACTGTCACTATCAGAGAAACCCATATCATGATACTATCACTATCAGAGAAACACATATCACGATACTATCACCATCATGGAAACCCGTATCACGACACCATCACTATCAGAGAAATTCTTATCATGATACCATCATTATCAGAGAAACCCCTATCACGATACTATCACCCTATCAAGATACTGTCACTATCAGAGAAACCCATATCATGATACTATCACTATCAGAGAAACACATATCACGATACTATCACCATCATGGGGAACCCTTATCACGATACCATCACTATCAGAGAAATTCGTATCACGATACTATCACTATCAGAGAAACCCATATCGCGATACTATCACTGTCAGAGAAACCCCTATCATGAACTATCACTATCAGAGAAACCAATATCAAGATACTATCACTATCAGAGAAGCCCCTATCACGATACTATTACAATCAGAGAGACCCATATCAAGATACTATCACTATCAGAGAAAACCATATCACGATACTATTACTATCATTGAAAAAATATCACGATACTATCACTACATCACTATCAGAGAAACCAAATATCACGATACTATCACTATCAGAGAAACCCATATCAAAATACCATCACTATCAGGGAAACCCCTATCACGATACTATCACCATCAGAGAAATTCATAACTCGATACTATCACTATCAGAGAAACCCTATCATAATAATATTACAATTAGAGAGACACCTATCACGATACTGTCACTATCAAAGACACCCCTATCATGATACTGTTACCCCTCTAACGATACTATCACTATCAGAGACACCCTTATCACGATACAATCACTATAAGAGATACCCATATCACGATACTATCACTAGCAGCGGAATCCCTATCACGATACTATCACTGTCAGAGAAAGCCTTATCACGATACTATCACCATCAGAGAAATCCATATGTCGATACTACTACTATCAGAGAAACCCCTTTCACGATACTATTACAATCAGAGAGACCCCTATCACGATACTATCACTATCAGAGACACCCATGTCACGATACTATCACTATCAGAGAAACCATATCACGATGCTATCTTTATCATAAACACCTCTAACACGATACTATCACTATCAAAGAAACCCTTATCATAATACTATCACCATCAGGGAAAACCCATATCACGATACAATCACTATCAGAAAAATTCTTATCACGATACTATCACTATCAGAGAAACCCCTATCACGATACTATCACTATCAGAGAAACCCCTATCACGAACATATTACTATCTGAAAAACCCATATTAAGATACTATCGCTATCAGAGAAACCCCTATCACGATAATATCACTAGCAGCGGAATCCCTATTACAATACGATCACTATCAGAGAAACCCTTATCACGATAGTATCATGATCAGAGAAAATCCTATCACGATACTATCACCATCAGATGAATTCATAACTCGATACTATCACTATCAGAGAAACCCCTATCACGATACTATTACAATCAGAGAGACCCCTATCACGATACTATCTCTGTCAGAGGAACCCCTATCACGATACTATCACTCCTATCACGATACTTTCACTATCAGAGAAACCCATATGACGATACTGTCACTATCAGAGAAACCCATATCACGATACTATCACTTTCAGAGAAACCCTTTCACGATACCATCACTATCAGAGGCACTCCTATCACGATACTATCACCCCTATTACGATACTATCACTATCAGAGACACCCCTATCACGATACTATCACTTTCAGACAAACCCTTATCACGATACTATCACTATCAGACAAACCCCTATCACGATACTATCACTATCAGAGTCACCCCTATCACGATACTATCACTATAAGAGAAACCCATATCACGATACTATCACTTTCAGAGAAACCCCTATCACGATACTATCACTATCAGAGGCATCCCTATCACGATACTATCTGCCCTATCACAATACTATCACTATCAGACAAACCCCTATGACGATACTATCACTTTCAGAGAAACCCATATCACGATACTATCACTTGCAACGGAATCCCTATTACGATACTATCACTATCAGAGACACCCCTATCACGATACTATCACTTTCAGAGAAACCCATATAACGATACTATCACTAGCAGCGGAACCCCTATCACGATACTATAACTATCAGAGAAACCCTTATCATGATACTATCACTATCAGAGAAACCCCTATCACAAACATATTACTATTAGTAAAACCCTTATCAAGATACTATCACTTTCAGAGAAACCCCTTTCTCGATACTATTACAATCAGAGAGACCCCATATCAGGATACTATCTCTATCAGAGAAATCCATATCACGATACTATCACTGTCATAGAAACCCCTATCACGATATTATTACTATCAAGGGTCTAATGCCACGATGCAGTACGATACTATCAGTACTTCCAAATCAAATGAATTTCGTTGATTTTATAAAGAACGGACTGCCTGTATATTGCCCTCTCAAATGTCAGCTCTGCTTTAACAAACATTTTGCAAAGCAGGTCTTTTCTGTTCTAACACTTTGTTAATTTAGACAACAAATCTTCAAAATGGTATTATTGTATTATTGAAGGAACACACAAATAATAACACATCACACAGTTGATTAGGATTGGTAATTGTCAGTAATGACAGACGAACAAGATAGAAGGAAAAATCTACAGAAACAAAAACTATCAAAGCTATCGATAGCAGAAGAGACTATCCGCGATAGTTATCGACAGTTGATGCCATGGCAGTCACTATCATGATACATCGATTTGTCGCTATATCCTTACACCCCTAGTGTAAATGTTACCTAAACTAGTTAAAGTAATACCACACAAGGTACATTTTAGAAAAAAAATAGATTGTCTCTTTAGGGGATTATTAAATACTGTATAAGCATGTTCGTGAGGTTAAAAAATTGTCTAAAAACAATGAAACACCGCAGCGGCTTCAAAAGGCTGTGAAACCAAAAGTCGTTGGGTGCTTGGAGTCTTACCTCATCTATGTCACACAGGCGGAAAAGTTAATCTAGGTCATATGCAGCGCTCATATTGAGATGCTTTCTGGCTCCACATCACGAAAACAGACCTATATCGTTTTGACCCCCTTAAACCCCACTTTTGTAAAGTAAAACTGGGGTTTACAGCGGTATACATTATTTTTCTTATTTCAGCTCAAAACATATATTGTGAAATATGAAAACTATCAGATTTTTTTTATCTGAAAATTTTCATTTTTTTGGTGGGCAAATTTCTCGGGGAGGGGGGGCGGTTGCGGGGCGGGGGGGGGGGGGGTAACTTTGGGGTAATTTTGGTACGGGTGTGCGAGCCAGTAATTCAAAACCTACCCCATTCATATACCTGGCCTTCGAAAAAACGGACCCATTCAAAAACATATACTTGATCATCCAAAATGTTGACATAGTCATATACTGCCCTTTGACTTTTTGTACCCATTTTTTGCCATTAGTAATTTGTTGTGGCCTAACATATTGTGTAATTGTGCTGCGCGCAACAAAATGTCCAGTCCAACAAACTCTATAAGACATTGACCGCGTGTAAAGTAGTCATCAATCAAAAATATGGTAAATCAAACATATGGCTTAGTCATGCTTCCGTAATCTCATGAAACATGAACTAATATTATCTGTTATATTGAGCGCCTTACTATATTCAGAAAGACAAATGACACATAACTGTTATTTACTATGGACTTAATTATTATTTACTATTGACTTGCACATAAAAAAGCAATTGGTAATACATGTATAAACGGAGACACCAAGAAAATGGGGGCGAAGTCAACATGAGGTTCAATTATGACTGACTCGATGAATTCTGATTTAGTCTTTCTTGTAAAGCGTGCAGCAATCTATCTATCTATCTATCTATCTATCTACCTACCTATCTGTCTATATCTATCTATCTATCTATCTCTCTATCTCTCTATCTATCTATCTATCTATCTATCTATCTATCTATCAGTCCGTCCGTCTATCCTTCCGTCAGCTGGTCGGCTGTCTATCTGTCGAAACCTGCCCCCTCTCTCTCCCTCCATTTTTATGTACAATGTATGTCCGATCTTGTCTGTCTCTCTGTCTATCTATCCTCTCTCTCTCTCTCTCTCTCTCTCTCTCTCTCTGTTTCTTTGTCTGTCTGTCTTTTTGTATCATTTTAAGTATTCACAAATGGAATCAGCGACCCTTTTATAATTATTAAGTTGAACACGAAATAGGCTATGTCAGAAACTGACAATGGCCCTCCTTGAGTCATTGGAAGGGAGAGAATGACTGTAGAAAATATGATCAGCCTCCCAAGAAAGAATATGGCCGGGCACGGTGGGGCTCAAACCCGCCACCTCCTGATCACCAGACGGACGTGCACCACTGCTGTTTTTCTTTCGGTGCCACGGGAAGGCTGCGCTTCGTGATTGTCGCTTAACCCGGTTTTTCTCATTTGAGCTGCATTGTACCCATTACGAAAACACCCCTATTCAAGTATATAGAAATTTTCACCTCCAAAAACTGAAAAAATTCAGATAAAATCTCTGGTATTTTTTTAAAATTTCTGCTCTAAACATAGATTGTGGGTACTCGTTAGAACCACCTCGGCGAGGCGGTTCTAACGAGTACCCACAATCTATGTTTTTGAGCAGAAATAAGAAAAATAATGTATATCCCTGTAAACCCCAGTGCCACAATCTTTGTTTTTGAGCAGAAATAAGAAAAATAATGTATACCCCTGTAAACCCCATTTTTACTATATAAAAGTGGGGTTTAAGGGGATCGAAATTATATTGGTGTGTTTTCGTGATGCTCCTGACATGTGTATCAACGAAGACTCAAATATGCCTACACATTAGCGCAGTCTGATGAAAGTTTTTGTTGTCCGCATGAGGAAACGTTGCATCCTTGGCGACCCAAAATGCGTACATTGGATATTCGGAATAGACTGAGCTAATGCGCAAGCTGATCTGAATCTTCTCTGGGCGAACATGGCCGTTTTCAGCTCTTGCGGCTAATCTTTTTGTGCAAATTTCATTCCAAATATAGCGCCTTGATGTAGACCCTATTATGATGCAACACTGTATATTCATAGTCCTCAAAAATAGACATTTTATTCTCTAAAAGTGGTTTATAATTACGAAAACAGGCCTATTTAAATACAGTTGACCCTCGTTATCTCGACCTCGCTTATCTCGAATAACCGCTTATCTCGAAGTGAAAATATTGTCCCTGCCTAAACAGGAAATCTAACAACAGGTGAAAAAGGTGCAATTTTTCCTCTTTTCCACAATATTTTCTCTATATCTCTAACTTCAAGAGTCCAATTACATATAAATTTGTTGAATGTGGTTGTTTTTTTTTCCTCATTCTGCAAATCTGATATGTCGAGATACGGATATCTCGAAGTATTTCAGAGAATCCCTTGGAATTCGAGACAAAGAGAGTCGACTGTATATTGAAAATTTCACCAACAAAATCTGAAAATTTTTACAGATAAAAATTCTGATATTTAATCTTACCACACTTTAAGGAAAACGAGGAATAGTTTTGTCATCAAGTAGATTTATGCAGTACACCAAAAGGTCGGTACAAGTAAAATACATTGAAAAAAAATTACACATTTTAAAAACCGCAGAATTTTGAAATCTGCCTAATAATGTGAAATCATGATATCTCTTGTTTTCACTATATATTATTGAAAATCATGTGGGGAACACAAAACATAGTCATATTAACGTTATGCTTCTCAAATGCCGTATTGATATATCATTTGCTGTACGCTACATTGTCGAAATGCCGACCTCGGTGACTCATTTGAATGCGCGTCCGACAGGTGATCAGCATGTTGCGGGTTCGATCCCCGCCTGGTCGGCAACATTCTTTCGTGGAGTAGGTCACGAAACATGTTCTACGGTCATTCTCGTCCTTTCGCTTTCAGGAAGGGAAGTTGTCAGTTTCTGGCGAAAGAATGTGCACAATACTCGTTAACCGCTTAGAGGACTAAGTCTGCCCAGTAAAAGTGTGGATAGGTCAACTGACCGCGCTCGACATGATCCCAATGGGTTGACAGGGCCGCTAAACTTCAACACAAACCTTCAAACAATATCGAAATGAATTCATTTTTGTGGATTTTATCAATATGTAAACGCCTGTGAATCACTCACAAAGTTAACAGAATTACGCTCAACGGACTTATGTTAAGGTTGTGAATTATTCGCTGGAGTTTATCTATCGATAAAGAGCACACACAAAATGAAAGTAATTTCTCATAATTATAAGTAAGCCATAGTAGAGTTGAAATTGTGTTTTAATAACTACTTCAAAAGAAATTTACGCGAAGAAAATAGTTCCGGGATTCTTGCTCAGTGCATTTATCGAAGTATATATGAGCCGGCGTACGAAAACAAATGGCCTTATGGCTTTATGGTTTGTTTTTTCTTCAAATGCACAAGCGCGGTCCCCATTTGGGCAACAGATTTGTGATTTTTTTTTCCTGAAGCTTCCTCCAGGTCTGTACTTTGTGTCTGCGACTAGCAAAGGCTCTGAGGAGACTGCGCTTATGCGCAGGCTCCCCTGAGCCTCTGCTGGTCGCCTATGTCGTCTATGTGATAAATACCCTTTTCTCGTGTGCTGGCTCGAATGATGTTTTTAATTGGGTGCCTACCAATCAAATCGCACCCAATCAGTATAATTTTGTTGAGTTGGAATTATATCTTTATAAACAAATAGGTATACCTCTGGTCTTGAGAACGGGAGCCCCTCTCTAAATGCGGACGGCGGAAAACCCATCGGCCCTGCCTCAAAGCCGAATGAAGGCGGTCCAGGGAAACGGCCTAGTCTGAATGGAGGTCTCATAGGGCCTGCAGGCCTCGAAAAGTCCCTGCCAGTTAATGGAGACCCCGGAAATCCTGGGCCAGGTAAACCTCGTCCAAATCGACCAAACCCTAAAGGAGTTCTTTTAGTTCTTCTGTGTCCGGACCTAGGGTATTGGTTTTTATTAAAAGATCCTGCGAACGAAGAATTGGCACTGATATAGTTCAGGAATACACATAAAACTAAAATCGTGACTGTTTTGGAAACACTTTTCTGAAGGAAGCACATTATTATTTTTAGCGTTCTAAAATACAAAACTAATTAATTATGGAAACGTTATCTGAAGTGTTTTTATGATTATTCCCTTTGGTCACCTGATCAATAAGTCACCAAGAAAAACAAACAACAAACAATACACACGTATATCACGCTGTCATGGAATTTGGAATAATAACTAGTCAAAAATCACACCTTTATCCAGCTTTATCGATTTTGCCGCGTTCGTATAATCCTGTGCGGTGCCGCGGTATTCCAAGACATTACCATAGGACGGTACCGAGAAGGTGTAGAGATCTAAACACCGAGGTTGACAGCTACTGTGTCGATATGTGTGACCGCCATTCGGAACCTCTCTCAGTATCGTGCAGGGGAAACAATTATGAGGTATTCGCAATAAAACAAGTCAGCCATCCATAAAAATGTCAGTTTGGTAATTACGCTTTCGCCTCGGTGTTGACTGACTTTTATAGAAACTTTTTTACTCCAAGTATTCGGACATGCCTGTGCAAACAGTGTAGACACTGATCAGACGCCGCATGCGGCGGCGTCTGATCAAAATCTGCACTGTTTATCCAGCAGCATTTCAGAAACTAAACCTGGTCTTAGAAGTATTTAAGGAAAAACCGGCTGACCATACATGGTGGCGAAATATGCCACCTCAACAGCTGATCATAAAATACTAACAAACTCACATAAGGAAATGCGTGTCTCACAAATTTAACTCACGTCTTCAATCTCAAGGCGTATCAAATGGTTATTTATAGATTACACATTTTATAAGAATGAAAAAAAAAAACAACTTATCCTCTAACTTGGCAAAATTCGAACAAGCATGTTCCCATTTTTTTCGTGAATACAAAAATACTAACGTTAGTTTCTTTCACAATGATCCGTTAATGCAGTCGAAAATTAAAGTATCCATTTATTCAAATAAAAACACAATATGTGTGTGTCCGTAGGCACCCAAACTGATAAAAAAATAAACAAACAAATAAATAAAAAAAAAAAAAAAAATGGTGTCGGTTTGTATTCATTATATACTATACAGTTGACTCTCGTTATCTCGACCTCGCTTATCTCGAATAACCGCTTATCTCGAAGTGAAAATCTGGTCCCTGCTTAAAAAAGAAAATCTAATAACAAGTAACAAAATATTGTGGAAAAGAGGAGAAATTGCTCCTAAGGAGCAATTTCTCCTCTTTTCCACAATATTTTCAACATATGTCTCACTTCAAGAGTCCAATTACATATACATTTGTTAAATGCGGTTGTTCGATTTATTTTTTCCTCAAGTCTGCAAACCTGATATGTCGAAGTACGGATATCTCGAAGTATTTTAGAGAGTCCCTTGGAGTTCGAGATAACGAGAGTCGACTGTATATATAATTGCACATGCATGGGAGACAGTTAAGTACACTTTATATGTAAGGTCAATGTGCATTGTTTCAAGCTCTTTGAGTAGCCTACTTTGTAGCCAAAAATATGTTTTTATTTGAATGGATTTGGATATTGTAATTCTCGGCTGCATTAAACGGAACATTGTGAAACAAACTGACGCTGGTATTTTTTTTTTTTTTTTGTATTCACAAAAAAAAGTGAATATGCTTGTTCGAGTTTGCGCAAGTTAGAAGGTATGTTTGTTTTTTTGTTTTTTTTTTTTTTTTGTTTTTTTTTTTTTGTTGTTTTTTATTCTTAGATAAAAAAAAAAAGTATGTACAATCATTTGATATGTCTTGGCAGTGAGGTTGTAAGTTTGTGAGACATATTTATACACCTAAAGGATAATGTACCGGCTTCCCATACATGTATAGGAAGCCGGTGCATTATCCTTTAGGTGTTAGGTGTATAAATACTAAACACAGTTTCTGCTTTGCAAAAAGCGAGAAATTATTTCTATGCCTTATTCGAACGGCGAAATTCCGGACATGACTGTGTTTCGACTCCTGAAGAGCAGACCGTGGTGCAAGCTGACTACATTCTAGTTTCTATATGGGTGGTACTACATTGTATTTTATCTGTAATACTACTCGTTTATTAATAGTAACTAAAATTCTGCTAAACTGGGCCCAGTTGTTTAAAGCTAACGATATCGTTAGTTAACGATTCGTTAAAATTTACATCGAGTGATACGCAAATATGTTGAAATTTTTTGCTGAAAAAATGTGAGCAAAATTATCAGAATATTGTATATTGAATCCGCTAAAACAGTTAACGGATCATCACGAAAACATACCTATATAATTTTGACCCCCTTAAACCCCACTTTCATATAGTAAAACTGGGGTTTACAGGGGTATACACTATTTTTCTTATTTCTGCTCAAAATCATAGATTGTGGGTACTCGTTAGAACCGCCTCGGCGAGGCGGTTCTAACGAGTACCAACAATCTATGTTTTGAGCAGAAATATGAAAAACCTCGCCGAGGCGGTTCTAACGAGTACCCACAATCTATGATTTTGAGCAGAAATAAGAAAAATAGTGTATACCCCTGTAAATAAATTTTCATTTTTTGGTGGTAAAATTTTCAGTATATTTGAATAGGCATGTTTTCGTAATGTGACCCTTAATGAGCTCATTAAGATAACGATGCCTTGAGGAACTGGGCCCTGGTAATTAAACGCATAAAGCGTGAAAAGCGCATAAAACGTGAAAGTGATGCGTTTCAAGGTTACAGCCATTCTATATATGCATCAGGGGACGGTGAGTGGTATTTTCATATTAATATGTTTTTTTTCTGTTCGAATTCCGAGAAGCAGAAAGTGTCCGAACCTGAACAGAAAACCAACAAATTATATATTGCAGCGCATGCAAATCCGATTCTGCATATGTTACCTGAGTTGTTTACATTACGAAAACATGTCTATTCAAATATATTGAAAATTTTACCACCAAAAAATGAAAAAAAAAATCAGATAAAATTTTTTGATATTTTTCATGTTTCTGCTCAGAACATAGATTATGGGTACTCGTTAGAACCGCTTCGTCGACTTGTCGAGGCGGTTCTAACGAGTACCCACAATCTATGTTTTGAGCAGAAATAAGTAATATAAGGTATACCCTTGTAAACCCCAGTTTTACCATATAAAAGTGGGGTTTATGGGGGTCAAAATTATATAGGCATGTTTTCGGGATGAGGAATACCGAAGGGGCTGCGCTGGATTGTGCAGTATTGTCGAGGTTTCTCAGGTTGCGTAAATTGTAGTTGCTGTTGTGAACGCTAAGCAGGCTGTGTGGCATGTGTAGATTGATCAGTCCTTTTGTGGCAGCAGGCACAAGTGTAGTTAAGTTTATACGAATAAAAGCAATGCATGCAGTCGGAATAGCCATTTCGTTATGTACGGTACCACATGAATCGCGTAAGCAGAATGATTAAGTTTTATATACGCATACGCAACAGATGAACATAAGCACGAACGTACAGGAATGCACATAAAGACGCAAGTTTTTTTTTATGCCAAACGTTAATTTAAATCAATAGAGGATATTCAAATGTTTGGAGTGACTATGACTTTTATTTCATCGAGTGAAGTGAGAAAATGTATATTTCATGAAGGCACGAATGAAATATACATTTTTTCACTTCACGAGATGAAATAAATGTCATATTCACGGCAAACATTTGAATTTTCTTTTTATTATATA
The DNA here is from genome assembly GCA_964016985.1 of Anodontia alba. Lineage (NCBI taxonomy): Eukaryota > Metazoa > Mollusca > Bivalvia > Lucinida > Lucinidae > Anodontia > Anodontia alba. The sequence goes on along the minus strand of CAXHKG010000060.1, from coordinate 105,419 downwards.
CATCACTTTCGATAGAGGAGATGCAAATCATGCAAATCTTGACCATTAATGTAAACAAGAAAAAAAGTAATTTCAGATCTTATATTGTTCACTGCTCAGAGGAGTGAAAATATGTTTTATATTTTCACTAGTGAAAATATAACTTTTTCGAAATATGCTAATAATTCTCTATATTTCATTACTTTGTATATAATAATAAATTGTCTTAATAATGTAATGTCTGCTAGGCTTGTAAGACAAATCATTACGAAAACACGCCTATTCAAATATATAGAAAATTAATTCTCCAAAAATTTAAAAATTTCAGATAAAAAAACTGTGATATTTTTCATATTCCTGCTCAAAACATAAATTGTAGGTACTCGTTAGAACCGCCTCGGCGAGGCGGTTCTAACGAGTACCCACAATGCATGTTTTGAGCAGAAATAAGAAAAATAACTTGTACCCCTGCAAACCCGTTTTACTATATAAAAGTGGGGTTTAAGGGGGTCAAAATTACATAGGTATGTTTTCGTGATGTCTGTACCAGTTTGCGGTGTATGATGTTTGTTATTTTATTGTTAGCGGCGAAATCAGTGTATATCTGGTGAAAATAATAGCGGTATCAATCATTGGTGAATTGATATCGCATCATTTCACTAGTGACTGATACGATTTATATTTTCACTCCTCGCTTTGGACGATTTCGGTTTTCTTCATTGTTTAAGACGTGGATGTTACCTCCACTTCAGATTTTTGAACACCTCTAGCTTCTTTGTTTCTGAACTAAACTATCAAATGTTGGTATGCAGTTTCTTAGAATATAAGGAACATTTTGGTATCAAGATTATTTTGTTTTTGTCTCTCCAGCGTTTCACATGTTAAGCACTGAACGTTGACACCATGACGTTCATGTTTTGTTTGGTTACGTTAGTTATGACGCCAGAAACGCGCATTGGCGTGTACACAATAAAATAATGAATGAATACCATAAAATTTACATCTCATGTAATGAAAACATTCAAATTTACACTCGTGCTTCGCACTCGTGAAAATACTGATGTTTTCATTACACTCGATGACAATATTATGGTTTTCACAGCAAAAGAGTAAATATCCTCTATTCCGATTTTGAGATTTTACGAAGAAATACTGGCAACTGTCTGCCAGTGTAGTTTATCATAAATTTTAAGGGCGCATGCAAATTATTTACAGGAATAAATTGCATGGCAGGGCAAAATAGGGCAAGGTGGGTAAAATAGGGCATAGTTGGGCTGTGACTCACCACACCGTATCTTAACCCTTGTCATGCTGAATAAATTGAGATGCCATGCCCACTTCTAATTTTCAGCCAATCAGATTGTTTGATCTAGGTTATGGATACAAATTCACATAGTGACAAACAGTGCAGATCCAGATCAGTTGGCTTCTTCAGAAGCCAACTGATCTGGATCTTCACTGTTTGCAAAGCAGGGCATATCCGGGTTCAGCAGGACAAGGGTTAATTAAGCTTACCCATCCTTACCCCATCCTACGGGGTAATTCCGGCAAAAGTTCCGAGGACGCCCGGAAAATTTACGGTAAATACGCTGGCAGCCGGTAGCCAGTAGTTTACCGTAAAATCTATGGGATTTTTGTTTACTTTGTATGAATGTTCTGTACTTGTAAACTTATTGTTAGATCGGCTGATGCAAGCTGCACTATGGGATATTTTAATGAATACGCAAAGTTAGAACAGTTAGAATGGGCTCACGCTGCCTCACAGTCTGGGATGGGTGCGGGTGTTTGTGTGTGTGTGTGGGGGGGGGGGGGTGGAGGGGGTTGTAGGGGCGCTTTGACGCAGTGAAGCACAACAGCTTGTCTATTCTTGTTCTTCTTTCTTCCCAGTTCCTCTCTTTGATCTCCTGCACTATCTCTACTACATCTTTTCTCCCTTTCTCTGGGAGACGACAGAAAATGACCCACAAGAGTTGACGTGTGCATTAAAAACAAGCCTATTCAAATACAGTATAACCTCAGTGACTCGAACCCGGATGGCTCGTTTACCCTGGATGATTCGAACTCTTTTTTTTTCAGTCCCTACAAAATCCTTGCAATAGCTCAAAAAAAAATATTTAGGGAGTTTTTCTTATTTAATTATGAAATTGTATGTTGTGTGTACTCATTAGAATCGCCTCATCGAGGCGATTCTAATGAGTACATTCAACGTACAATCATTGTGTAGAAAATCGAAAAGATTTCCCTAAATTATTGCTATTTGCTTACTGAACTGGTGCCATAATTAACCTTCAGTGGCTCGAACTACCCATGTCTCGAACGAATTTCTATGGTCCCAAAGATGATCGAGCCATTGAGATTCGACTGTATACTAAAAATTTTACAACCAAAAAACAGAAAAAAAAAAAACAAAAAAAAGACGGAAAAATTTCATATGAAAAATTCTGATATTTCTTCATGTTTCTGCTCAAAACATAGATGGTGGGTTCCCGTGGGTACTTCTAGGTAACGACTATCTACAATCTATTTTTTTTTTAAGCAAATTTAGAAAAAAAAATGTATACCCCAGTGACCCCCAGTGTTTACCATATAAAAATGGGGTTTAAGCGGATCAAACTTATATAGGCGTGTTTTCGTGATGGTTAAACCCCAACACAGTCTATCAATTAGTGATGGTAACGATGGTAACGACAGACAGCGAGAGAGTGATCGCGTTAGCGAGAACATAATATCTGTCTGAATAAAATTTCTGTTCTGTTCTGTTCTGTTAATTTGACTGACATGAAACTTTGGCAGTTATATCCGACATTATTCAAGAGTACTGTATTAAACACTTCAAGAAACATATGTTCTGGATATCTGTTAGAATCGCCCCACTCAGGTGATTCTAACGAATCTCCAAAACAAATGTTCTATGAGAAAACAATAACAAAAATGACATTTCTTAAAAGCCACTCTGGTCATTAAGGATTCTTTGCAACAGCAAATTCAATCTAATGACAACATCTTTGGGAACAAATGCTGTCGTTGTACCAAGTATTAACTTTCATAAAACACTTAGTCTACACAAAGCACACGATAAACGTTAAAGCTGATATGGAATAGTCATGGATTCTTTGCATGCAAATCTTGGCATAATCGGTAAAATTAATTAATGCAAAATTTGAATTCGAGATGTCTAACCCTCTTAGGGGTAATTTTGGTACGGGTGTACGAGCCAGTATTTCAAAACCTACCCCATTCATATACCTGGCCTTCGAAAAACGGACCCATTCATATACTTGATCATCCAAAATGTTGACCTATTCATATACTGCCCTTTGATTTTTTGAACCCATTTTTTTTGCTGGTTATTACACAAATATCACAGTCAATTCATGTAATACCAAGAGGATAAGCAGCCTCCAAAATTCTCTGAGCGAAAAATATGTGCATATACCAGGATGTCAGAAAAAATGAAGCCTTTCACATAGGAATCCAGAAAAATCGGGCCATTCATATACTTTTTGTTGAAAAAAGGGGGCCAATCATATACCTGGCAACGCTAAAAAAGGGGGGCTATTCGGCACGCACATCCGTACTATGCCATATATAGGAAGTTACCGCCCCCCCCCCCCCCCCCACCCCCCTCGAGGTCTAACCACACAGGATCTTAAGATCTCGTCTCGTTGACCTCACATTAAAAATAATATCAGCTAATTTCACTTCGCTTTTCATCTACATAAGTGTAGTGTACCGAAATAAATGATGTGAATGATGAACACCTTCTTTATATATTATGTATATAGGTTTTCCAATTAATATTATATAGAGTTTATTCATTCTCCTATTTTAAATATGGGATTTTTAAACCTCGGGAGGTAAAAAAAAATCCGATAAAGAAACGAGTGCGAAGCAGCACTCGTTTCTTTATCGGATTTTTTTTTACCTCCCGAGATTTATTCGCACTCGTTTCTTTATCGGATTTTTTTACCTCCCTCGGTTTATAAATCCCATATTTAGAATAGGAGAAATGAATAAACTGTATATTACATGCATTTCGCCGCAATAGAGTACACCATTTAAGAGGCTTTTGTTGCAAGTCTAGTCTGCCAGTTTGTTTACGCTGTCATTTCTATTTTGGGTCGGCGTAGTAATAAATAATATATTTAGGATAGTTTTTGTTTTTATCCTAAATGATATTGATAGGAGGGTCAAAATCTAGGCTGTTCATATGTTACAAAAAAGTAGTTCCGGTTAAAGAGATTTATTTCCCCGGCTAAGAGGAAATATTTCTTCTTAGAAAACAAGGAAAATACCAGTTTTATGTCTGGTAGAAATCATGGTATTTCTTGGTTATGCATGTAATATTGTGTTTTATTATATGCAATGCTACAACTAATTCCAGGGTTTAGTTGTAGACAACAAACATAAGGACCATGATGCATTGTGGATCAGCAATGGACTATTTCGTGTCTCTCCTCAACTCTATATAGTCCAGGTCCATGGGCGTAGACAACGAGTGTTAACTATTAAAGTATTGGAAAAAAACGATGTCAATAACTTGAGATAATTTAGTCAGTGGACACAGATACGAAAAGGTAATTGCTAAACTGACAACATCATGGATGGTTTTATTGTACAAAGTTCATTGACCGGTGCGGGAATCGCGCCGGTCTCTTAATATTGCTTTGGATTTTTACATGTGACAGGCAGCATTGTGATGCTACATACTGTAGACGAGGTGCGCCGATAGTGGAGGAATTTATTTGTCCGATTTCTTCCATTTCGGTAATTTCGGTGATTATCAATTCTGTTTTCCGATACACCGCCCTTTTCCAATTCGCCGTCAAAACTCAACGGGCGCAGAGAATTTTCAACTCGCAGAAATATCAAAATTTGAACACAAATACATAGTTTCTAGGTATGGTAAAGATTCCCTGGCTTTCTTCTGAAGTTCCGCTAATTGTGTCCTGAACAAAATCGTATTTTATTTATAAAATAGCGACTTTTATTGGAAAATAACCGAAGCGGTGCACAGGTAAATTAGCCCTAAAGTAAACCCGCAAAGGTTACCTTTTTAAGTCCTGTATTGTGCTGCTCCGGGATCCCTCAGAGCTTCCAAACACGTCCTTACAGCTGGGTGCTCTAAGTAGAAGTAGGCCGAAATATTGGTTCGCACAGGTGACGTCAGTGGCTGTTAAACTACCGGCAACGCCTGTCAATGGACCCACGCGGATCTGCTGTCGTTGCTATCCAGCCGATATCTGCGCACCACTACACTCCTCCCCACTTTATAAAAAGGGAGGGAACCTCATTCGGCAAAAAAGGACGTTGGAACACTGGTAAATATACTTGACCAAGGCATAATATTTTTACATTACATAGCCTTGCCTTATCTGTACTGAAGAGACATCTGATGCAAAAACGTCAATACTTACTTTACTCCATTCAACTTGTGCATCAGACGCCGGTTTTGCAGCTATTTTACAAACTGACATGTAATTTAAATATTGGACCATTTTTAGCTTTGTTAGATGGTATACATACATCATTCACCTTGTAAGCACCGTCTCACATCATCTCATTGTTTTCTATCCTGGCACTTTGACTGTTCACAATCTGTTGAACCATACCCCATTGCCAATCTGACCACAGTACCATTTTCACATCACAGCCCACTGCACAGTACCACAGTGTCATTACCACACCACAGCCATATCTAAATCAGTACTGTATTGCTTCCGTGAGACGTCAAGTATCAAGGTGTCTTAGATGTATGGATTTGACTCAAGACTAATACAGAGTGGTAATTCAAGTTGCTTTGTAGAGTGTTTTAGGCTTGATTTAATCAGGTTGTAATTGTGAGAGGCCAACAGAGGGATTACAGGGAACACTTCGTACAGACAATGATACGAAGTACCATATGATCTTGCAGACCAAGTGGCCATCTACATTGCTGTCAGCTGTTCTATTTATTTTGGGCAATTCTATGAAGCACCATATGATCTAACTGACCAAGTGGCCATCAACATTGCTAGCAGCTGTTCTCCCTCAGATTCTTGATCAGTAGAATATTTCCTTCACCCTATAACAATGTGTTTATCACCTCTTTTGTCTTGGAGCAATGAGAAGAACCATATGATCGCCATATGACCAAGTGGCCATCTACACTGCTATTGTATTACTTTCATCATAGAGCAATGAGAAGAACCATATGATCGCCAAATGACCAAGTGGCCATCTACATTGCGTGCATATCCTTCGTGAGCTTCAGACCAGTAAAAGTATCTTACTTTTTGTAGCAATAAGAAGAACCCTATGATCGCCAAGAGACCAAGAGGCCATCTGTATTGCTTATTGCAGTTTTCTGCTACTGTTAAGTTACTGATCAAAAGAATACTACTGATCTATGTTCTACTATCCTATGACCTCATGAGCCGTTGTACAAAGTCTCTGCACGGCGGTATTCTATTTTCTTTCAGCCTCCACTACCTCCTTCCAGGACATCCCTCATTGTTGAAATCGTATCTTTTCAACTTTACTCTTCAGAGGGATACAGAGATCCTTCTTGTTATAACGGCCGGTCTCTTCCAAAGTGGGGTAGTTTTATACATTTGCCTTTAAACACCTGCCGCACAAAGCAGAGACATTAGACCACCCTCGTCGTAGGTTTTTCTAGTATCTCTCTTCATGCGGCGAAGAGAGGTTTTGAGTGTATTCCTGGCAAAGTCATGAGCCTTCTGGATGCTACCCGTGAATCTCGCAACATAGTCCTCTATGTCAGTTAGCCTGATCGCAGCAAGAGGGAACATGAGGTGAGCTGGGAAATTTATGTCCCTACCTAATATCAGCCTGTTAGTCGTATACCGGTAATACGGCCAAAGTCGATCTTAGGGCTCCCGCAAACTGTTGCAAATGAAGGTTCCACTAATTCCGCGACATGCCAATAAAATACACAATAGCACCCATAAGCAATTTGTTAAATGTATAATTTTCGGTTTGGTCGCTACAACCTAGAAGGTCTGTTTGGTAAAGTCCTGGATTTATGGATCTGGAGCGCTTTCCACAAGGCGGCATACAGTTTTGAAACTTTCCACCTTGGTCTGAGAATACTTGGAACGGACATCTGAATGTCGAAGTTATCCACAGCTTCTTTTGCTGTGACTTCCACTGTCTGTGATGGAAGTGTCACACATTCTACCCACTTTGTGTACTGGTCCACCATCATGACGAAACGTTCAAACCGATATGGAACCCCACATAGGAGCTCCCGCCCGACACCCTCCATGGGTGTCCAAAATTCATTAAGACACCCATGAAGCAACATATCCGGCAACAGTCCCCACGACGATCCCATACCAATAGAACACCCTCAGTCAGGCTTTTGTTTGGGCCACACTTTGGTGACTTGGAGATGACAGATCAAGGCTCAACCGTATAGCTTCTGATCTCAATCCTTTGGGGGTGACGAGATCCTTCTCATCACCGTGGTCTCTATTCCGGTAGAGTACTTCATCAATGTGTGTGAATTGTTTCTTATTAAGCCAGCACGCGTTTGCCGCTGGCCCAGCAAGGAACAACACACCTTCCCCCGGTTCGACAGCATCCACCAGCCGGTCAAGTATTATTGAAAGATCCGCATCTGCTGATTGTTTCTCTCTCACATTGGTGAGAGGGAGGCCCCATCATGATGGTTCCTCAGCCACAATAGGATTAATGACATGTGTCGTTATCTCTCCATTACCATCCACAGACCTAATTCCTGTGCATAGTTTTGCTCCTAGTCTCACATTTTTTTCGCATCAAGGGACAATTCAATGACCTCCTCATGCGGGCTATTGCCTGTGACCTGCAACGGTTGTGACCCCAGGGGCAAGCCAAATTCACATACCCCAGGTCTTGCTGCTCCTTCGCTAACACTCTATGACCAGTTTCCTGGTCATTCTTTCCAAGTTTTTCGCTTCTGCAGCTCGAATTGAAACCTGTGCTGGACTCTGGTACCTGTGCCTCTATCCCCAGATTTGACAACTGTACTTCTTCAATGGCGCTTCATCATTCCCCGGTTTTTGAATCCGACATTTTCTGGGTACCAATTTTACACTCCCCAGTTGCATCACCTTTGTGCATCCATCATTGCTAGCCATGATCCTATGCAGCCCATGTGATGCCATTGTTACTGTGCAGTTTACCACCCTGGCTAAACTGCCCCAAATCTTGTCAGCCCGTGTGCAGTAGTCACAGCCTCCGCAAGGTAGATTACTAGGTTTCTCCTCAAGCTTAAAGACCTTGTAATATTCTCTAGACACAGGAATGCTATCCAGACTCAAAGCATCCGCATTCCTGTGCCTAGCCCCATACCTGCACTCCAGTATCACGTTATACTGAGATAATTCTTCTACAGAGATCCACCTAGCAAACTGACCCTCTGGAATTTTTTAACCGCAATAGCCATGGGAGACCAGCCTGATCAGTTCTATCTGTAAACCTTCGGGCGCCCTAACATAATACCGGTACTGACGATCAAATCCTACAGCCATTCTTTCCCTGTACCGCAGTACCGCCACTGATCTGAGTCAATGCAAAACTACCAATGACCCTTTCCTGGTCATTCTGCACTTGGATTTACTCCGCTCCAATCGCTGTGCATAACCTGAACCACTTCCTGTTGAAACAAGAGGCATTTCTTTGGCTTCAGTTTAGACCATACTCTCTCTTTTCCGTAAGATGAGTAAGTCATCTTAGACGGCCAAACTGTTTTCCATGTGAGGGCCCTTAATGCAAAATTCATAACTTGCTAATGTTGCAGGTATCATTTACCGCATTGACCCGGCCACAAGACGGGGATTAAAATACTAGCATTTTCCTGCGAACATCTGTCTTATCAGTCTGTGTTAGACAATGTTTACTGACACTTTTTGAGATTCTCATACAAGGGGGAAGCTTGTTTTAATCAATCCCAAGCCATATTCTACCCCTGAGAAGTCATAAACACCACCGTCTTTCAATCAGATCGTCCCATAGCCAGATCAATATGTTAGTTCATTACAGAGCCCAAACCAAATAAGCCGTACTTGGAAATGAAGGCTGTCTCACCCTCTTCCTCCTTTATTCCTACCTGCCAGCATGTGGAATTCATATCCAGCTTTGAAGACCACAAACTGCCAGCCAGTGTATCTAAACAGTGTAAAGGAAGACTAAACAGGTTTTAAACAGCGACTTCATTTAGCGCTCTGTAATCCACCTTACTGATCCATCCCCGGGGATTCATCTCTCTTCCGGATCAGTACAGGTGCCTAAGTCCGATCCGAAGGGCCTCCTCTCCCCCACTAAAATAAGCTGAGGGTCGCCTCGTGTTGTTTCACAGGTTTGGCATTGGCTGTATTGATTCCATGCTATTTGTCATGGAATGTGCCCGAGTCAAATTCTGATTTGGCAAAGACATGTAGGAACATCATCAATTATTGTGCCACTCTACTATTATATTGATTAATTAGAGATGCGTCTTTTACTTCTCATGTATCAGCTATTGAAGATGCACCTGCATTTCCGGTTCATGGCTGAAATCACCACCGTTGAGCATCTGGATTCACCTTGGTGGTCTATATTTTCTCTAATTTATGCATCTTCTGCCATGCTTTCTTTTTCAGCAGTCCATTCTTTCTGGGACACACAACCGGATCTGACCCGGTTTCCCGCTAAAATCTAGGTATGAGCATCTTCACATCCTCTAGTTTGGCATCTCTCCCTGCATGTGGCACTTCACATGCACCACTATTTGGGTGATATTCTCTGCTCCTTCTGGTGCGTCTTGACTGTCCTCCAAAAATTGAAAGATCTGGCCATCAAACATAAGAGTACCCGGGGCCTTGTCCATTATCGATTTTTCTCGGTGAACAAGAATAACTGTTAGACTTTTGCAATCTCGTTGAATAGTAGCCACGTGGAATTCTTCTGTGTACAACTGGTTGCCTATCTTGATCTTGACTGGCCCGATAATTGTCACTTGGGCTCCTGAATCTACCATGACATCTTCTCTTCTACCTGGATTTCTAGGCTGAATTGGGACACAGACTAGCTGTAGTTGGCTTACTATAATATGTTCTTGTTCCATATTGCCCTTTTCTGGCAAGACAGATAAAGTTTGTTTGTTTTTGCAACCTCTGGCGCTTCTGGGGAGGTGAAGTGACCGTTGATTTGTTGACTGGTGCCAGGTAGTTGCAAGGGAACCTCTTTAGTGTTTTTCAACTTCAGAGTGGGAGTCATAGACACAGTATTCAGGTTTGAGTCTGCTTTCACAGACACAGATGGAACACCTTTAATCTTAGACTCTCCTCCTGTGTTGTTCTTTCTTGTTTGAGTCATAGACACAGTATTCAGGTTTAAGCCTGCTTTTGCAGACACAGTGGGAATACCTTTAATCTTAGACTCGACATTTTTTATGTTCTCTTCCAGTGTGGGAGTCATAGACACAGTATTCAGGTTTGAGCCTGCTTTTGCAGACACAGATGGAATACCTTTAATCTTAGACTCGACACCTGGTTTCTGTGGAACAATTTCTTGTATTGGAGAGGTTCTTTTGATTATGTTGGTATCTGTCTTAAATTTTGGTACTCTTCGTCTGGGGATTTGTATTTACTTTGCCAGATTATTGTGTGGATTTTAAATACGGACAGTCATTTCTAAAATGACCCTTAGCCCCACAGTTTAAGCAAGACCCCTTTTCTGGATACGTTGCACAAAACTGAGGGCCTGAGGAAATTTTCATATTCAGTTTTTCTTTAGTTCCTACTTTGCCAAATATTTAACAATTTCTGTCAAAGACTTTTCAACAGTACTTGCAGTCTCCCCTCTCAGATATTTTACATCTGAATCTGGCGCCGCCCTTTCCTGTACTGCTTTGACAGAATACTGCTCTTCCTCTATTATGTCAGTCTTTTTATCACCCTTTGCGGGATTGCTATAGACGTAATGCACATGTTGGTACCATCGCACTTTATAGCCATTGTTAATGGCATATCTACACAAACAGATAGCTCAGCTTTTATCTAATAAACCCTCGCAAAACCTTGAAACAGCTTGTTTTCTTGAGTCAGGACTCTGTCAGACCATCCCCTCCTCCAAGGACTCCCCGTCGTTTCGGGTTGCATGTTGGAATCAATGCGTTGCAGTTTCATCCAACGCTTTTATAAGAAAACGTTAAAGCCTCCTTAGACGATGGGAATAGGTCCAGTGCTCACTTCAGGATCCATACATTCAGGACTGATCAAGTTACCTGACACAAATTCAAATTTCCCTGATAGTATTACAGCCAAAAATTTTATGAATTTAGCACGAAAGCTACATCATGACCAAATATCCAAATTTCATCAACATGAAATGTAAAATTTTGTGACATTTCCCGGATATTTTTGCAAAATAACATTCTTTTCTGACATAATTTCCTGACAATTCCCTGACCTTGAAAAAAAAATTCCAAATTTTCCTGCCATTTCCCTGGCATGTATGAACCTTGCAATTGTTTCCATCAGTAGCGCATAAAAATCAGACGTTTTATAAGCCATGCACAAACAAAGATAGTCCCAGCATTCCCGCCCACTCCACTCGCATGTTTTTTTTTTTTTCACACAGCAAGTGAATTATGCTTGAATGCCATTCAACTACCCTTGCCATCATACGTCAGATTTCGTGTCAGTTGTCTAATGATGGAAGATCTGGGTTTCTTAGCTTTGCGAGTTTTGTTTTTATGAGCCTCACCATCAGATACACTGCTTGTATCAGAAGTCACAGGCTGATGATTTTTAGGCTTGTTGGCTTTTGCCTGTCTAGACCTTTTTTGTCTAGCACAAGCCCCCCTCATCAGTGGTTGATTTGGACTTTGTACTGGTACAACAGTGTGATTTGGTCTGATGTTTTTTACATTTATGAGGGTCATAAAGATTCCTTCCTCAGAATCTGATGAGGCCTCCGTGCTAGTAGCTTCTGAAGAAGTTTGCTGGGCTAGAGAATGCTGTTTGGTAGATGTTTATTTTGGAATAGCCCCCTGAGTTTCTTGCCTTTTTCTCTGCAAGAGCTTCTGCAACTGCTCATCAGCCTGTTTTCTTATTCATAAAAGCTCAACAATTTGTTGATTCTCTGTATTGGTTGGCTGAAATTCTTTTGGCACAAATTTCTTCCACTTTGTGGAAGAAACTTGCTTTATTGCAGAGCCAGTTGCCTGAGGGAAATACTTCAGTCTAAAAAATTCCCACCTTGTCTATCATCTATATCAGGATCATGGGGATCCGGTTTTACATATGTTTTAAATATACATGCAGCCTTTCACTCCTTTGCTGGCTAGCCAATTCTTTAATTATTTAATAAACATTTTTATTTCCCTCTTTATCCCTAACACCACTCAGACTCTGAGCTGCATCCATCTGATCCGGGCCCTTCAGACAAGATTGGCTAGACTCCATCTGGCCACTATGCTGGAATTGGCCAGATGCGTGCATGCTTCCTAGCCTCTCTCCCTCAGCTCTATATTCATGAGGTCCTCCTCACTTGCAAACAGGTGTTACTGTTAGAGATAAAGTCCAAAACACGAAAAACCGCACTATCTAACTTTGTCCGGATCAAAGTTTCAAGTGTGTCCTGATCGAGGCTACCCTTAGTTTCCCAAGTGCTATGATGGTTTGTGCATTAATGGGTCCAATATATGGAATTAGCTGCAATTCCTGTTCATATATATGGGTCAAGTATATTATATTAATGGACATGTTTGGCTTATATTGTCAAATTTGGGTACGATTTGTTGCAAAGAAAAGGTCAAGACAAAAAAATAACTTTTATTAATATTGTTATTATGCAGTTGTTGTTGTTACTGCAGTTACACCTTTTCAAGCAACAAAAAGGCTACTTCTATGAAACAGCACAATTCAGTAATTTTCGATAAATACTAGACTTTTTCAGTATAACAGACGTCTTGCTTACTGAAAATGTAGACTAGTATCTGCTCCTTTTGATGTTTTGTTTTATTTTATAACAGTTTAAACTGCAGTCCATTGAAGGAGGTGGGATAAAATTCTGTTGTCTTGCACCCTCTATTGGTACAAAACCTACCAGAATCCTTCCTCTTCTTTTTCTCTTCAGTGGGTTATGAATCTCCCCTTATGGAGATTTATTGCAGTAGACAGTGTAAACTGTTTTTACAAAGGAGCTTCTGAAATATTTTTCAGATATTTTTTCCAGGTTTTCAAAGTTTCTGCATCCTTTTTTGATACAAAAACCCCCCAGAAAAACTATTCTGAATATTTCAGTATTGCAACTGGAGCTAGAAAATACAGAAACACAACTTTTTTGTTGTTTAATTTGCACGAATATTTTCGGCTGATTTGGCGCCAAAATGTCATGTGATGAAAATCTCGGTGCAAAATTTCTATCTTTTCCAGTCTCTTCCGACAACGCACAGTCAAAATAGATCGTTATATCCTTGTTTTTGTTGTTTTTGACTGCAAAAGACCTGGCTTCCGCAGATTTTATAGTCCGCGAAAAGATGCTGTTTGGCAGACGGGAAGACGAGAACCAGTTTTCTAGTTTCGTTTTCTCAACTTTTGTTGCTTTTCCGATCTGGTATTTTTGTTTTATTTCAGCATAAATATGGTCTTTCAGGCGTTGGAACGATGTTAACCGCTGCCACCATTAAAGTAAACCCGCAAAGGTTACCTTTTTAAGTCCTGTATTGTGCTGCTCCGGGATCCCTCAGAGCTTCCAAACACGTCCTTACAGCTGGGTGCTCTAAGTAGAAGTAGGCCGAAATATTGGTTCGCACAGGTGACGTCAGTGGCTGTTAAACTACCGGCAACGCCTGTCAATGGACCCACGCGGATCTGCTGTCGTTGCTATCCAGCCGATATCTGCGCACCACTACAGCCCAAAGAAATTATCCGGGCTTTATTTAATTGTGAAACAAATGCATTTTGAGGCCCTATGTGTGTTTAAAAGTAGACTTTTAAGCTATTCTCAGATACTGTAAGGTTCAGTAAATTATAGAAATTATGCAGCATGGAAATTTATGCCGTGGTTACAGTTAAAGCCTTAGTGATTGATTGTGTTGGGGTTTAACGACATGTCAACCCTTGAGGGTCATTTTGTGTCGTCTCCCAGAGAAAGGGAGAAAAGAGATAGAAGAGAGAGAGTAGAGGAGATGAAAGAGAGGGACAGGGAAGAAAGAGGAACAGGAATGAAAGTGAAGAAACAGAAGAAATAAAAACATTCCCCCTCTACCCTTACCCACTACAAGGATAGCAGGCCTTGCCCAAATGTAAGCCAATATCAGTTGGACGCCCCAGTGATGTAAGCTACACAGCACCTTCGCACCACCCGACCACCCCCTAAAGCCTTAGTGAAAGATAATTTGAAGTATTGAAATTTCCTGGACATTTTTTAAACATACATGTACTGTGCATGGTAGCTAAAATCATACGTTTGATTTCTTGATGATAAACTACACAGTTTGACATATTTTACGGTCGTTCGTGTTTGTCAAAAACAATAAAGCTCCGTAAAATTGAGAAATTGTTAATTTCTGAAAATGCTGATGTATGTTTCCCACATGTCCCATGATTATGTAATATACTTTCCGTGTTGAAGTTTTACCATACATTTTAAATGTGTTGTGACACCGAAAACAGTCTTTTGGACAGTCTGAAATGTCTTTACTGAAATGCGCAGTTTCAGACCCATAATGTGGGTAGAATTTGATGCTTTGACTAAGGGCCCTTTGATTTGTGGATTTAAGTGTGTCCATCATAGAATCATGTTGATGCATGCATGGATTTTGAAACGCTACCATTGGGTATGTCTGAATGGCTGTTTTCTCGTGGCATGGCTCAGTACGGAAATAATTTGGTTAGTATGGTAAAATCATTGTAGGTTATAAGCTGGTATATTTTTCAGGACGATGTAATATCAAATGTGTTTTATCATATGACAGAGTTGAGTGTAATAATGTCATGCAATAAATTCTGTAATTCATTATGGAATTAGTTACGAATAAGCGGGTTATCTGAGTACATTGCCAAACAATGAATGGCAATGTTTATAAAAAAAAAGATGTTTTCTCTTATGAGAAATTTATGTGCTTTATGTGAAAGTCATAGAGTTATGTGATAATTCAGTCATATGATGTATAGAATAATGCATTGGTGTACCTGTATTATTGGATTTATTACTGGTTGCGAAAAGGTGTTAAATGCTCGGCAAAGCCTCGCATTTTATCACTTTGACTCATTTGATGGATTCAATAATACATGACTACTAATGTAAGATTCTATATAATTAATAGTTATTATATTGTTCAATATTGTATTGTATTTTGTGTTACTTCAATTTGTAAGTGGGGTCTGAATTAATTGGAAAAACAGGCACGTTAGAAGTCAGAAATTAGGCATATTTGCACATTGTTTCAGATACACCATCATAACATGTAGTCGAGCTGAGATCTCCATCCATATTCTAGTTGGAATATTTGGTTGAAAGAAGTCCTTACTTAGGGTGAGTATGCAAAATAAGCAGCCGGTCAGAGTTATGCAAGAAGAGTTAACTAAGCCTTAAACTTGTAAAATAAACATACAATTACCATTATTTGGGTTGCTTGTTGAATACAGTAAGATAGTTACGGAAGCTCATGCTGGTTCTCTAGTCGAAATATAGGGACACATGCGATATGGTCTGAGCAAGGTCCTGTAACAAGGCTTTTTGCTGAATTCGGCAAATTTGTACTATTTGTCACCGACTAAATGTCGGATTTGCCGTAAGATTTCAGTGAACAAAACGATGCAGTGGAATATGTTGATAGACCGGTCTGCCAAATGAGCAGTTGAATAAACTGAATATGGTAATGTTACAGCTCAAGCCATTGTTAACTTGTATTTTACTTATTATTGAATTGTCAAGTTGAAAAGTAAAATAGATAAATGGCTGAAGTTAATAATGTCTGTCGTCCAAAGTGTAATTTTGCCAAAACTTGTAGTAATTTCTGACATAAATAATTAAATATGTTATGATATTCAGAGTGAATGGCTTATTGGATTAAGAATAATGTAAAATCATGCAATGAAGTGAATTTTAGGCTTTTAGTCAAAACTGATATGGCTATTTAGCTGGTTGCATTGTTCAGGTCAGAGCAATAACACAATTTCCTTATTGCGAAAATGATCATTGGAACAGGTCAAGGAAACCCACTATATTGCAAAATAGTATTGCTGTTGAAACATGTTGAGAGAATTGCATGATTTTACTTTGATTGTAACGTTATTTGGAGAAGCATCTTTATTGTTGCTTTGATGCATTTTAACGACAATTAAACTATGCTGCCACTCAGTATAAGTGCTATTGAGTTATAATTTCTTTAGAACAGCAACTTTGGACCCATTAATTTGTGAATAATGTTGTATCCAAAACCATGTTAAAAACTGTGTTATGGAAACGTATTAGTTTAATCCGTTTGCCATTGTCTCTGAATATGTGATATACAGTGCCTAAGTACATGTAATATGATTGATGCATATGTTAACACTGTTATATAAGCTCTTTAACTAGAACTTATGTGTATTTTAAATGTATGTTTCAGACTTCTTTGTCACAACTGAAATAAACTGAAAGCGGTGAACTTGTCGTTGAGTATCCCTTGTCGTGTGGTGTCTTCCCCTACTGGTCACATACATATGGGAGCGTGTTCGATTAGCTCACTAAGGACTTTTTTTATATTTGCCGGGATCGTCGGTTTGTGACGATCCCGGCAAATATAAAAAATCTTATTACAAACTGTGTTAGTTTAAGCATTTATTTTTTGTATAACTTACATATGGTACAATACAAATAAAGATGAATCATTAAGTACAATTATACATTGGGATTCAGAAGAAAGTCTACTGACTTATACAATCTGTCTCCCATTATTGCAATAGATAATAGTACTATATTGATGTGTGACTAGTAATGTAACAATTGATAGGCTATAACTATTGTATGTTCTTGGCTGTTTGCCTAATTCATGTTGGTATATTCTAACTTAAAATCGATGGCAAACTGTGTTATAAACACAGATTAATGTCTATTTTACTTTCATTTCAATCAAGAAATTTCAATAAGATTAATAAAAGCAAAGTTTACATTAAACTATTTTCTTATACCGCTCATAAAATAGGTTTTGACTTTTCATGTAAATTAGGAGACAATTTGCATGAAATTTCAAAGTAAATTTTCTAGGGTAAAACATCAAAAAAAAAAAAAAAAAAAAAAACTACATCAGTTTGTCGTCTGTTGAAATAATCCAGAGAGTGATAAAGCTTAAAGGGGAACGCAATATAAGTTGTAAGTACATCTTGGAATAAAGTTATTAACGAGGCATTACTTTTGATGCAAGAATTGTCAAAATCGGCCTAGAAATAAGGAAATTATGGTGGTTTGAATATATTTAAAAAGGCTGTCATGCATGGATGCCGCCTTATTAAAGGCTTAGTGACGTCACACAGCCCAAATTAAATACGCAAAATCAAAATTTAAAGGTTTCTAAGAATAATTTTGCTACAGATTTTTTTTTTATTATCTTTTGATTCTAGTGACAAGCAATCATTTCCCACTTGGCAAAAAATAAACCAACTTTATGACAATAACTATCTTTATCAAACGAATTTTAATTTTTATGAAACCTTATTAAATATTTCAAAATGGCGGCGCCTATTCCACCAATGTTGAAATATTCAATTGTCTATAACTTACTTAATTTTCCACCGATTTTGATCAAATTTCTGTTAGAATTCATTGTTTGCCAAGTTCTTTACTTTAAAGCACAATGTCTTTTAGGGTTGCGTTCCCCTTTAATAATCCAGAGAGTGATAAAACTTAATAGTTGTCATCCATTATTGGGAAATTCATAGTCTTTGGTATTTATTACGTTATTATATCTATGTGATTTTTACCTTCACATTCTCCCATAATATATAGTAAAAACAGGGTTATTAACATTATGAAAACACGCCTATTCAAATGAATAGAAAATTTAACCTCCAAAAACTGTAAATTTTCACATAAAAAACTCTAATATTTCTTATACTTCAGCTCAAAACATAGATTGTGGGTACTCGTTAGAACCGCCTCGGCAAGGCGGTTCTAACGAGTACCCACAATCCATGTTTTTGAGCAGAAATAAGAAAAATAATGTATACCCCTGTAAACCCCAGTTTTACTATATAAAAGTGGGGTTTAAGGGGGTCAACATTATATAGGCGTGTTTTCGTGATAGGTGTCTAAATTATTAGACGTTCTTTTTTTTTTTTTTTTTTTTTTTTTTTTGAAACCTTTTTTTTTTTTTTTTTTTTTCATTTTATTTTTTATTTATTTATTTTTTTTTTTTTGTTTTTGTTTATTCTTAGCAAACCTTTTTGAGTGCGTAAATGTGTCTTAATAAAGACTCTCAATAAAACCGAGACTTACATTTTTTTATCTGTAGTGTGTTCTTTGTTTCCAAAGGCAACCTTTTAGCGTTTTTATTTTACTTCACTGCAGCTGGTGTTAGTGCCACGTGGCGGCCATAGAGCGTCTCCCCGTACTTCACCATGGTGTAGATATTTTAATTTTCTTTGGGTTCATTTGGGCCATTATGGTATCTTTGAAAATGGAGTTCTGCTCACGTATACGCTATAAAATAAAATAAAATGTATAAAAAAAGCTAAAAGACTGCCTTTGGAAACCAACGACACACTACAGATAGAAAATGTGAGTCGGTTTTATTGAGATTCTTCATAAGCAGTAATGAAGCTTGCAACACTGCTTACGCCCTCTAACGTATACCAATGGATGGCAAAAAAAAAAAAAAAAAAAAAAAAAAAAAAGAAAGAAACAAGCAGACATAGCGCGTGAGAGAAGAAGCGATGGCCTCAGCCCATACCAAGTTATTGGAAGAGCTCTGTTGAACCGTATTTCTCACGGAACGGATTTCTCACGCCGGTGTGATAAATTCGACCGAATTTTTCACTTTCGGACAAAGGTTTAGCGGATTTTTTAACCCAAAGGAGTTTGTCACACATTAGAATTTCTATTGCTTGCACACCAGTAAACAATTTTTTAATGAACGGAAAAATGTTCGGTGAAATATAGGTGTGAGAAATTAGGTCGGATTTTTCACATGTCATGTATTTGGTCAAATATGTCACAACTATGAATAATTCAGTCGAATTATTTTTACAGCAGGGAAGTTTTCGATCAAATTTATCACGTGCCAGATATATTTGGTCGGATGTGTTACATGTGACACACTTTGGAGAATTATAGGTGTGAGAAACTTGAACGTATTTTTCATATGTGATGTTTTCGGTCAAATGTGTCACAACTGTGTGGCGAATTAAGTCTGTTTTCCATAGTTTCACAGCTGTAAAGTATTGGCTCGAATTCCTCACAAGTGACATATACGGTCGAATTTCTTACATGTGACACATTTTGGCAAAATATAGGTGTGAGAAATTCGGTCGGATTTTTCACATGTGATGTATTCTGCTGAACATGTGATGACTTTGACGAATTTGGTCAAATTGTTCACATCTGTGAACTTTTCAATCATATTCCTCATGTTTGACATATTCTGTCGGAACTTTACATTTGATATTTTCGGCAAATGTAGGTTTGAGAAATTCGGTCGGATTTTTCACATCTGATGTATTCTGTCCAGTATACCACAACTTGTATGAATTCGATCGATTTTTCCACATCTGTGCAGTATATCATTGAATTTTCTCACGTTTGATATAATCGGTCAAACATCTTACACGTGGCCTTATCGGCGAATATAGATGTAAGAAATTCGGTCGGATTTTTCACATGTGATGAATTCTGTCGAATATGTCATAACTGTGACGAATAAAGTCTAATAGTTCACATCTTTGAAGTATTCGATCGAATTCCTTACGTTTGATATATTTAGTGGGATATTTTACATATGATATTTTCGGCGAATATAGGTGTGAGAAATTCGGTCGGATTTTTCACATGTGATGTATTCTGTCGAATATATCATGACTGTGACGAAATCGCGAGAAATTTTCACAGCTGCGAAAAATTCGATAGAATTACTCACCTGTTCTATATTTGGTCAGATGTCAAACAGGTGACACATTTTCGGTGAATATAGGTGTGAGAAATTGGGTCGCATTTTTCACATGTGACGTTTTCTGTCCAATATGTCACAACTTGTACGAATCAGGTCGATTTTTCCACAGCCGTGTAGTATATCATTGTATTTCTCACGTTTGACATAATTGGTCGAATATTTTACACGTGACATTATCGGTGAATATAGGTGTGAGAAATTCGGTCGGATTTTTCACATGTGATGTATTCTGCTGAATATGAGATAACTTTGTCGAATTTGGTCAAACTCTTCACATCTGTGAAGTATTCGATTGAATTCCTCATGTTTGACCTATTATGTCGGATATTTTACATTTGATATTTTCGGCAAATATAGGTGTGAGAAATTCGGTCGGATTTTTCACATGTGATGTATTCTGTCCGATTATAACATCTTGTATGAATTCGATAGATTTTTGCCACATATGTGCAGAATATCATTGAATTACTCACGTTTGATATAATCGGTCGAGTAGATTACACGTGGCGTTATTGGCGAATATATGTGTGAGAAATTCGGTCGGATTTTTCACATGTGATAAATTCTGTCGAATATGTCATAACTGTGACGAATTTGGTCTAATTGTTCACATCTGTGACGTATTCGATCGAATTCCTCACGTTTGATATATTCAGTTGGATATTTAACATGTGATATTTTCGGCGAAAATATGTGTGAGAAATTCGATCGGAATTTTCACATGTGATGTATTGTGTCGAAAATATCATGACTGTGACGAATTCGGTGGAAATTTTTCACAGCTGTGAAAAAATCGATGGAATTACTCACGTGTGCTATATTTGGTCAGACGTCAAACAGGTGACACATTTGCGGTGAATAAAGGTGTGAAAAATTCGGTCGGATGTTTCACATGTGACGTTTTCTGTCCAATATGTCACAACTTATACGAATAAGGTCGACTTTTCCACAGCCGTTTAGTATATCATCGAAGTCCTCATGTTTAACATAATCGGTCGAATATTTTACACGTTACATTATCGGCGAATATAGATGTGAGAAATTCGGTCGGATTTTTCACATGTGATGAATTCTGTCGAATATGTCATAACTGTGACGAATTAGGTCTAATTGTTCACATCTGTGAAGTATTCGATTGTATTCCTCACGTTTAATATATTCAGTGGGATATTTTACATGTGATATTTTCGGCGAATATAGGTGTGAGAAATTCGGTCGCATTTTTCACATGTATTCGGTCGCATTTTTCACATGTGACGTTTTCTGTCCAATAAGTCAGAACTAAATAGTCAATAATAGTAGTCAATAGCCCTGCAACCCTCACTTTTTCCTATATAAAGTGGGGTTTGTCGGGGTATTCATTGCATAGTCTTGTTTTCTTAATGTATAATTCAGATCATTTGTGGCTTTTCACATTCATGATTATCAATTACCAAAATTAATCCATTGTTACAAACAATTCGCATTGATATCTTAAAGTATTAAAGTCGGGCTGATTTATATCAATAATTTACATTTCAAGTTTAAGATAACAATATAAAGACTGATTTGTAGATATCGATTTTTCGAAATAAAATATTCACAAATTGGGTATCAATATATGTAATTATTAATATCCATAATTAATTATAGATATCAATAAAACGCTTTACAGATATCCATAATTTATAGATATCTTTTCATTTAGAATATTTGATATCAGTACCAACAACCTTATATCTATAATAAGATTTGTCGAAATCTGTATAGAATAAGGGATGATTGATATTATTGAACAAATCCATAGGTATCAAGAAACAGATATGACATTTCATTTATTTCATTTTATGATATCCAATAATATTCGAAGTTAAAAATAATAATACAATAAATAATAAATCTATCACTCAATTAAAAGAAGGCATGATAAGAAAAATATATTACCTCGAAACTATTTAATGTTAATCGTATGTTTTATATCATAAGCTGTGACAAATACGTTTGTGAGAAATCCGTGCATGAAAAAAATGCACTTTTTTGAGGGGTTTTTTTTTTTGAAAGGTGACAAATACGTTTGCGTGCTATATATAAAACTGATACCGAACGAGTTTGTCACAGATAGGTGAGGAATACGTTCGGCAGCTGTGAAAAATTCGGTCGAATTCTTCACGCCGCGTGACAAATCCGACCGAAATTTTCACACGTGTGAGGAATCCGTTCCGTGAGAAATACGGTTCAACAGAGCTCAAGGCTGCCGACTCAATCCGAATGTTTCCATCTCGCGGACAAGCGACACAAACTTTTTTCACACAAGCCAAAGTTGTATTATTGAACTTCCCGGTGTATTTTACATAATATATTTACCTGTTTGATTTACGCTACAATGCATTCTGGTATTTCAAGGTTTACCTTATGTTTTTTTTTTCTTTTTATCGCATTTCTGCCCAAAACATAGATTATGGGTACCCGTTAGAACCGCCTCTAACGAATACCCACAATCCATCACGAAAACATGCCTATATAATGTTGACCCCCTTATACCCCACTTTTATAATGTAAAACTGGGGTTTACAGGGGTATACATTATTTTTCTTATTTCTACTCAAAACATAGATTGTGGGTACTCGTTAGAACCGCCTCGCCGAGGCGGTTCTAACGAGTACCCACAATCTATGTTTTGAGCAGATATATGAAAAAAAAATATCAGAAATTTTTATCTGAAAATTTTCATTTTTTGGTTGTAAAATTTTCAGTTCATTTGAATAGGCATGTTTTCGTACTGTATGTTTTTGAGCAAAAATAATGTATACCCCCAGTTTACTATATGAAAATGGGGTTTAAAGGGGTCAAAATTATATAGCCATGTTTTCGTGATGACATCGTATACAATAAGCCGGGCTAAGCATTTCCATCACGAAAACATACCTATATAATTTTGACCCCCTTAAACCTTACTTTTATATAGTAAAACTGGGGTTTACAGGGGTATACATTATTTTCCTTGTGTCTGCTTTATAACATAGATTGTTGGTACTCGTTAGAACCGCCTCGCCGAGGCGGTTCTAACGAATACGCACAATCTATGTTTTGAGCAGAAATATGAACAATATCAGAATTTTTATCTGAAAAATTTCATTTTTTTGGTGGTAAAATTTTCAATATATTTGAATAGGCGTGTTTTCGTAATGCTACAAGAGAGCATGTACACATAACGAAGACTCAGATTAACCTGCACATCTGCACAGGCTGATCAGAATTTTCGCCGTCCGCCAGAAGACGCTTTGGATCCTTGGGTGACCATAGCGTGCCATGCAAAGACACTGATCAGACTGCGCCGATACAAGTATAAGCTTACCGCTGGTTACCTTCCATTTTCTTTCCTTAACACTGGTCCTTATGGTTTCGGCCATGCCCTACCTTTGCAAAAGGGGTAGCTCAAGATCAATTAGGTTCTGAAGAAGCCAGCTGATCTGAATTTGCACTGTTATTAAGTATGTAAATTTGTGTCAACAACCTGGACCAAGTAATCTGATTGGCTGTAAATTAAAAGTGGGTGTTTCATCTTAATTTATTCAGCATGACAAGGGTTAAAATACCAGGGATTACAATTTTAATAATAAAGTTGACTTCATATCTCGTGAATGTTATTCATACGTCATCAGATCATACATATTGGAAATCCCAGAAATAAAATGAAATCGAAAGAATTTTAAACTTATTACTAAAGGAATGGATCTCGAATGTTGTAAGTTGCAAAAATTACCTCGTTGTGTATTTATCCTTTGCTTGAATTGTTAAACATACTACCTTAAAAATGTATCAGTATCATAATCTCACGGTAAGGGGAATGGTGGGCTCGAGGGGGGAAGGCGTGTGTGTGTGTGTGTGGGGGGGGGGGGGAGGGGAGGGGGGAAGGGGTGTTGCACAGAGTGGGTGATGGGTAACTTTGGGGTAATTGTGGTACGGGTGTGCGAGACAGAGTTTCGAAACCTACCCCATTCATATACCTGGCCTTTGAGAAAATGGAGCCATTCATATACTTGATTGTCCAAAATGTTGACCTATTCATATACATTCCTTTTATTTTTATACCCATTTATTGCTGGTATTAGATGTACATCGGTCAATTCATTGAAAACCAAGAGAACAAGCAGCCTCGAAAAATCTCTGAGCGAAAAATGTCAGAAAAGTTGGGCCTTTCCCATATGAATCAAGAAAAATATCATATACCTGGCAGCGCTGAAAAAGGGGGACATTCGGTACGCACATCCGTACTATGTCATATATAGGTAGGTAACCCCCGTACCCCGCCCCCACCCCGCCAACCCCGTGAGCATCTGGCAAGTTTGGTTAGTTTTACTTTCACATAGCAAGCACATTGAACTTGAAGATAACAACACAAATCGCTAAAATGTTTTACGACTTAGGAAGTAGCAACTTAACGGACAGAAAATATGTCTAGTTTATTGGTGTGTAAATTGATTCCTATTTCATCTTGGCATTAATTCTTTCAAGTTTACGCCATTCTAATCTACCTTGTTAGGCTTTTAATTTCTAAAGTCGTCTCTGAATGTATATGTTTTCTAAAATTATAAATGCATCACGAAAACATGCCTATACTGATAATTTTGACCCCCTGAAACCCCACTTTTATATAGTAAAACTGGGGTTTATAGGTGTATACGTTATTTTTCTTATTTCTGCACAAAAACATGGATTGTGGGTACTCGTAAAACCGCCTCGCCGAGGCGGTTCTAACGAGTACCCACAATCTATGTTTTGAGCAGAAATATGAAAAGTATCCAAGTTTTTATCTGAAAATTTTCAGTTTTTGGAGGTGAAATTTTCTATATATTTGAATAGGCGTGTTTTCGTAATGTTTTTCCTTTACGGGGAATTCATACACGCACGAAGGAGGTTACACTTTCGATAATATTTGTGTCTCCCTCTGATAAGTCTCTACTGAAAAAAAAAAAAAGAAATAATTTGCAGAACTTGGGAGCAAGTTCTTTCCTTTTAGAATAGACTCTGATGAAGCCTACACAGTGAAGCAGTCTAAGGAAAATCCAAGCGATATCAAAACTGTGAAAAAATAAATAAATAAATAAACAGATAAAATAAAATTAAAAAAACTCAAATAGAGAAAACTTGCATTTTTTGTAATTTAATCAATTTGTGCCTAGCGTCCCATAAGTGGGACATTGGCAAACAGTGTAGACCTAGATCGGACTCCGCAGGGATTTCAGTAAAAGGTAGTAATAATGAAAACTGACCAGATACCCTTTAAACAGTAAATAGACTGGTCCAAAGAGTTCAGGTAGAAGTATCCACTCGGCATAAATGGGTTAAAATGAAACATCAACTGTATACGTAGGCATGATTAAAATGATTGCTTCTTCATTTTGACTGCTACGAGTTGGATCATCCTATGCAAATTACTTCGCATACATTCTATTTTCTAATACCTCTAAATTGCATTCAATGAAGTCCTCTGCATTCTAACATGTTGCTTATAGGATGTTGCTTGTTCAATATGGTCCTTGACACGGGTAATACAGTCAACCATATTGATACCGAAACCCAGTACATCGACAAAATTCATTATAATAATAATAATTTGACGGACAGGAAACCTTTGCTCAAAAGTGACAATGTATCAGATTGGCATTTTCATATTAATAGCAGAAACATTTTCATACTCGGCTATATTTAGCAAGAAACAATTTACAGTTGTTAGTAATTTTAGATTTATTAGCAGAACAAACTTCATGCTGATCTGAGCATGATACATGATGTAAACATTACGCCTATTCAAATATACAAAAATTTCATCTCCAAAAACTGAAAATTTTCAGATAAAAAAACTGATATTTTTCATATTTCCGCTCAAAACATAGATTGTGGGTACTCGTTAGAACCGCCTCGGCGAGGCGGTTCTAACGAGTACCCACAATCTATGTTTTAGAGCTGAAATAAGAAAAATAATGTATACCCCTGTAAACCCTAGTTTTACTATATAAAAGTGGGGTTTAAGGGGGTCAAAATTATATAGGCATGTTTTCATGATGAACCTCGAGGCCTGGTGTATCCAGTCGCCTTAAATAAAAAGATAACGATGAAGGCCGGTGATGATGTAATTTTCATATTCTGTAAAGTCCTGTGTCTCAGCTTATTTTAATTATCAAACTTGACTTGGAAAGCTAATACTTATAACCTATCTCTCGCTACACTTGGCTGAGAGTCATGCACTTTTAGCGTTTTGGGAAATCCCGAAAAATCCAAAAAATATCGAAACCGTATATATACAAAACGAACATTTTTGTGGGGTTAAGAAACAAATGGAACATCAGCTGGGTAAGTGTGACTAACATTAAATAATTCTTCTTTTATTTTACATTTTGCGTTTAGTATACATCTTGGCAGTTTATATTCAACAGTTCATTTTGCCTTTTCTTTCAACTTCCTTGTTGAAGTTGATCATACGTTCTCGGGTGAGGGGAGGGTAACTAAGGGGTAATTTGGGGTAACTGTGGTACGGGTGTCATCACGAAAACATACCTATATAATTTTGACCCCCTTAAACCCCATTTTTATACAGTAAAACTGGGGTTTACAGGGGTATATATTATTGTTCTTATTTCTGCTCAAAAACATAGATTGTGGATACTCGTTAGAACTGCCTCGGTGAGGCAGTTCTAACGAGTACCCACAATCTATGTTTTGAGCTGAAATATGAAAAATATCAGAATTTTTGTCTGAAAACTTTCAGATTTTGGTGGTGAAATTTTCAATATATTTGAATAGGCATGTTTTTGTAATGGTGCTGGCTAGTATTCCGAAACCTAATCCATTCACATACATAGCCTTTGAAAAAAATAAAGTAAATAAATAAATAAAAACGGGCATGCCCATTCATATATTTGATCGTCCGAAATGTTGAACTGTTAATATATTGCACTTTGATTTTATACCATTTACTGCTCGTTTACTGCTCGTTTATACCATTTACTGCTCATTTACTGCTCGTTTATACCATTTACTGCTCATTTACAAACAAAGCAGTCGATTCATTGAATCCAGGACAAGAAACGGCCTGATAAAAATCTCTGGGCAAAAAATATACGCATATACCGGGATGTCAGAAAAGTGGGGCCTTTCGCATAAGAATCAAGAAAATATCGGCTCAGTCATATACATTCTATTGAAAAAAGAGGGCTAATCATATACCTGGCAGCGTGGAAAGAGGGATCTACATGTATTCGGTACGCACATCCGTACTATGCCCTATATAGGAAGTTACCCCCGCCTCTTCGAGATGGGAGGGGGTAGTTGGGGGATAGATGGGAGGCACATTGTAGCTACCTTGCTTGTACATGGATGCCATTTTTACAGGTAAGAAGGTCTCTCAGGTACGTTTTATTGTTTATTTCTGCACGAAAACGTACATTATCGGTATTAATAAGAACGGTTCTATTTTGTTAAAATATCTATCTATCTATCTATCTATCTATCTATCTATCTATCTATCTATCTATCCGCTATAATTTTGATATAAGAAGAAAAGAACTATTTAAAAAGGTATATTTATGTTTCGAATAGACATTGTTCTATTTTTATTTATTTTATTTTATTTCATTTTTTCTATTATGATTTTTTATGTTTTAATATTATTATTATTATTGTTACTATTATTATTTTTTTATTTTTATTTTATTCAATTTTATTTTATTTTGTGAGTGCATACCTATCTACATTGAAATTAAGACTATTTATGGAGGCCTATTACTGTTTCCAATGAGGCATTGTTCTATTTATTTGTTTATTTAACCCATTGTAGATTGAATAAACTCCCAAAGACTATATATTTGAAGATAAGATCCTAGGTATGATTTTAGTTATGGCAAGTTATATGATTTAGATACTCATAGAGAAAAATGGTTGAATTATTTGCAAACAGTGGATATCCTGAACAGACGTTGCATTCGGCAATTTTGGCTGATAGTAAATATTGGTATCCTACTGTCGTTGTCTGATAAAGGCTAAACAGTGAAGCAGTCAAGTATGTTCGCTTTAGAAATAATTCTCTTCGCGCAGCAGGTGTGTGTATGGGTTGATGGTATGTGTGTGTGTCTGGGTGGGAGGGAGGGGGAGGGATGGGGATAAAGCATTAAAAAAGTAAAAAACATTGTCTCCCCTGTAAGAAATGGCCGAATACCTATTAGGTGTACCCAATCGCCTTAAGTAAAATGGTGGTTTGAGAATCAAGACGTTATTCATCATAGTCTGTAGAATCGTGTACGCCAGCTTATTTAGTATCAACATTTGTTAAAGCTAATGCTTGTAACTGATCTTTTGTTAAACTTCCCTGTGAGTCATATGCATTTTGCAGATGACTGGAAAACCCCGGAAAATTTGTGCTTACAGAAATACAGAACATATTGAAATCTATATTTGGAGAACACTTCATATATCATGTATATAGAAAACGTGCGTTTTCATCTGTTAACATGTACCATCAACTGTGTAAGTGTGTTAAAGGTATTAAGAACTTAGCTCTTTATTTTAAATGTCCTTGTTTCAAGTAATCTTGAAAGTTTATAGTTGACAGATCATTTTTTTGTCATGTCTGTCAATTTCTGTGTCCATATATTACACTCCCAGTGTCAACTTCGAAGCTGAAACTGATTTTGTTTTTAAATTTCATTACCAGACTCCAGACCTTACCCTCGAAGGGTGGTTGAGGGGAGAGGGGGGGGGGGGGTTAACTTCCTATATATTGCATGCATGGTATGGATGTGCGTGCCGAATGGCTCTTTTTTCAGCGCTGCCAACTATATGATTGGATTGGTATATAATGAAGTGACTGCTATATTTGTTTAACTACAGCAATAAATGGGTACAAAAAAATCAAAGGGCAGTAAATGAATGGGTCAACATTTCAGACGATCTAGTATGTGAATGGGTCCGTTTTCTTCAACGGCAAGGAATATGATTGTGGTAGGTTTCGAAATACTGGCTTGAACACCCGTACCACAATTACCCCGTTACCCCACCCCGACCCACCCACGTGACCTTATTCATCAGTCAATTGAAACCACGATCATACACAACCGTCATAGGGTACAGCCGGGAATACCACTATGAGTTCATCCAGCATAGCCCTGAAAACGGCACACACAGCTCGTGAAGTACATTCTTTTTACCCTCGTCCCATTCAGGTTTTCGAAATCAAAACAATTAATAAATCCATGCAAATTTAGTCATGAAAATGCTTATGCCCTGATACATGCTAATTAGCAGAGACTCGTACCTACAAACTGTATTTCCATGGCAAAATAAAAATAAAATAAAAAAAAACAAAACATTATTTATTTGAATCCCGGGAGGCGAAAATCATCCGCGCAGTCGTATCAAAGTCGCCACTCTCCGCTTAAACCATAAATGTATCAAATCAAAACTTAAAAAGCTTAAACTGGGTCTGAGCAGTCTGTTCAGAAGTCTCAATATTCGTCGACGAATATTGAGACTTCTGAACAGACTGCTCAGACCCAGTTTAAGCTTTTTAAGTTTTTAACATGGCTTTTAATTTCTAAAGTCGTTCTGAATGTACATGTTTTCTAAAATTACAATTACTTTTCCTTTACGGAGAATGCAGATACGCCCGAGGGAGATTATATTTTCGATTATGTTTGTGTCTTCCTCTGATAAGTCTGTGCTAAAAAAAGGCAAAATGTAAGTCCCCCAATTAGTTTGAACAGACATATTGTTCGAAAAGGACGTATCTATAATTTCTGTGTGTGTGTGTGTGTGTGTGTGTGTGTGTGTGTGTGTGTGGGTGTGATTTTTAGATGTAAACACAGGTGGTAGTTCCAAAAATCCTAATACTTAAAAATTACATTTCCAGTACAGAAAAAGTATACTTTTCTTGTATTTATATAGGAAGAAATCTCTCAAATAATGAATTCAGGGTTAATATTGAAAACTTTTACCCACGTATAACTTGTTAAATACAGCCAAATATCATTACGAAAACATTCCTATTCAAATATGAAGGAGATTTCACCTCCAAAAACTGAAAAAAAATCAGATAAAATCCCCGATATTTTTCATATTTCTGCTCAAAACATAGATTGTGGGAACTCGTTAGAACCGCCTCGGCGAGGCGGTTCTAACGAGTACCCACAATCTATGTTATTTGGCAAAATAAGAAAAATAACGTATACCCCTGTAAACCCCAGTTTTACTATATAAAAGTGGGGTTGAAGGAGGTCAAATTTATATAGGCATGTATTCGTGATGTGCAGAAAACTGTTTTTGCCTTTCATTAAATGATACTTTTCAAAGGAAAAAATATCTGTGACATACCCTAAACACATATGGTAATATGGTGCAGAAAAGCCATTTATCAACTTTCTAAACCCTAGTTTGACCTTAAAAAGGGGGCCATGGTCATCCAAATCAAATCAGTCAATGTCCCAACAAAATATCTGTGCTAAGACCTTGTGTGACCTTGAAAACAAGGTCAAGTTCACAACAGCTTAGCTGTGTAAGTTTGGTCAAATGTCGTCCATTTCTTCATGAGGTGGG
Organism: Anodontia alba; assembly: GCA_964016985.1. Lineage (NCBI taxonomy): Eukaryota > Metazoa > Mollusca > Bivalvia > Lucinida > Lucinidae > Anodontia > Anodontia alba. The sequence continues at coordinate 74,752 of CAXHKG010000060.1, read as the reverse complement.
GTACAGCCAAGACATTATCCTAAATCATGGCCCTCTTGTGACCTTAACAATGGGGTCAAGGACAGCATAATCTAATAAGTTCCTGTCCCTGTCTCAACACTACAGCTGTGCAAGTTTTGTAAAAATCCAACCATACATTTCAGGAGACAGGGTGCAGACAGACCATTTTCATTCAATTCGAGCCCTCGCATGACCTTGAAAATGAGGCAAAGGTCACCAACATATAATTCTTTCTATAGCTGTGCAAGTTATGTCAAAATCCACCCATTTCTCCAGGACACAGGGTACAGGCAAGCCATTTTCCGACAATCTGAGCCTTTGTGTGGCATTTAAAAATAGAGTCAAGGTCACCAAAATCAAATCAGTACTTTTTACACGTCTTAGTAATATAAATATATAAGTTTGGTCGAAATCTATCCATTCATTTAGGGGATAGGGTGCAGAAAATCAACCGATTCCAACAATCTAAGCCCTCGTGTGAGCTTCAAAATGGGTCAAGGTCATCAAAATCTAATCAGTTTTCTTTACGTCCCAGCAATATAGATGTGCAAATTTGGTCAACATCCATTCATTCCTTCAGGAGATAGGGTGCAGACAAGCCATTTTCAATGCGTTTTCCAACAATTTCAGCCCTCGTGTGACCTTGAAAATAGAGTTAATGTCACCAAACTCTTATCAGCAGTGCAGACAAGTGCCTACGCCAGCGCCGACTCCGACAACGACGCCGGCGCCGAGGTTGACAGAATCCGCACTATAAACAAAATGCCACCCCTCCCCCACCCCACCTGCCCCCGCTCCTCCCATGATGGGGGACATAATAATTTGCGCTTTGGAGCACGTTCTTTCCTTTTAGAAAAGACCCATTTATGGAAGGAGCTTTGTGTCCGAAAAAGTAAACAGATGTCATAAAAATGTTTCCCTTTAAGGATTGACGCAATTTCTTCTAGGTTTATCTAGCCCTCTCAGGTAAAATGATAATAAAACGGTGGCGATGGTGTTATCTTTCATCGTTCATAGAGTGTTGTATATAATCATTGGAATAAGCTAATACTTGTAACTAACATTTTGTTTGCTATTCTTGGCTATGAGTAATGCATATGTGTTAAGTTGGAAAACCCAGGAAAACCCAAGCGATATCGAAACAGAGGTCAAATAAAAGGGAACATCAGCTGCGTAAGTGTGTATCTCGATAAATTATAAAGCCATCTTTACATTTTATAATTTATTGTGGTTCATAATTTGCAAAGCTTAAACACGATCTTTTAACTTTTGCTCAATTTAATCCTCACTTTCTTGCGCGTAAGTTGCACTTTCACTTTCAACCTGTAAGGTTGAAATATTTTATTTTCATATTTTAGACTTGAGACTTTATGTTTCACTAATGGATTTTGGTGGTTCTATGCAAGACGAGCACTTGTATTTTTTTTCTACTTTCAGTATGTGGACTTTGGGTGAAGATCTGGTGCCAGCAGAATAGTTGATTCTTATTTTGGTCGTTCATTGTATTGCTTTGTAGCCCGAAGCTCCATATTAAGTAAGACTTGTTTGCATTCTAACATTGTGGTCACTCGCTGTACAGCTTGTATCTTCCATTGTGGTACTTTTTGCCAAATGTTATGTAGGGTTTCACTTTTTAAAGCTTTTTTTTTCTTTTCTTTTAACAGTTATGTAAATTAAAGATATATTCAGTTAAGATTGGGTAACAGAGTTGCCGCCTTTTGGGAGAGTGTTACAAACTCTGCTTGCTATCTGTTCGTTTTGTGGCTGCTCAATTTTATTTGTATGTCTTCTTTCCATTTGGTGTAGGGGACTTGATGTAGATCTGATTGTATCAGTTCCTGACTTTACTTATTTACTTCTCATTCTGCTTTCTGTTTTGTTTGCTTATTATGATTCTAGCTTTATGGTCACGTCTCCTTCAATTAATGCCCGATTTTTTGTCTATCTCTTTCTCTTTGTGTGTTTGTTTAGTTGTGCTATGTATGCATTTATTCCAACATTTGAACCTAGAGTAAAGATTTGGTACCAGTCAAAGCGATTTAAAAACTACCCTGTGGTAGTTTGCACTATATATTATCATCCCTTCTCGTATTATCGTCCACACTTCAATAGTAATACAGGAATATAGCCAACACTTCAAAGTAAGATTACAAGTAAACCCTAGCTAAAATAATAATTTATTACTTATTTGTTTGCAAGAAAATATTTCCAAACACTTACTGCATCAAAAATGTGAAATATGCTAATTATCCAAATTTTCAAGAGGGTACCCCTAACAGTTTACATTTTGTAACAAAATGGCACGTTCTAAAATGAAAAAAAAAAATAAATAAAAATAAAACACACACACAGAGAAGTTGGTATGATTGATGGTTTAGTAAAACAAAATAAGTAAAAGCAAGCTTGTTTTGCTTTTGGTATTTATTAAACAATGTTTTTGGGATGGAAGATAACATGAGAAACGTCCACAAATGCACGAAAAATTTGTAAAAACTAAAAAAAATATGAAAATGTCAGATATTCTTGTAACTGTTTGAAGACATCATTCAAACCATATCAAACACTTAAAACAAGAAGTCTGAGTTTGAATTCTCATCGACAGTTAACTGGTAATACTGAAAAAAAAAGTTAGGTGTACGATAACTTGAGAAAAACATCATAAATGCTGATCATTCTAAGGAAATGGTTCTAGTGTTATTTGTTCTTTGGGAGGCGTTATGAAAACACGCCCATTCAAATATATAGGAAATTTCACCTCAAAAAACTTAAAATTTTCTGATGAACAACCCTGATATTCAAGTTTTCACATATCTGCTCAAAACATAGATTTGAATACTCGTTAGAACCGCCTCGTCGAGGCGGTTCTAACGAGTACCCACAATCTATGTTTTCAAACAAAAATAACATGTAATGTATACCCCTGTAAACCACAGTTTTACAATATAAAAGTTTGGTTTTATGGGGTCAAAATTATATAGGCGTGTTTTCGTGATGTCTTGTTGCTACTCGCTGAGGGACTTCTTCATGTTTTTCCTGTTTCTTGTCTTATTGTTGTGTTTGGTGGCTCCTGTCTGGCATTGTGATCAGATTACTGGCGAAGGAGCCTTTCTCCTTTCTTCTATTCGTGGCCTTTCTCTGTCTGTCATGGTTTTTTGGTTCTTCCTGGGTACCTTCTATGATATTCACTGTTCACGCTACGCTTTGAATTTCAACTAGAACACTAAAATCATTAACTTTATACTTCAGACTTTATGCACTGTCTATGAAAACCTGGTGTTAGAATTCAAACCCTTTCTTATATATCATACAGCTGTGCTTAAGGATTCTCTACAGCAGCAAATTTATTTTAATGGTAACATATTTGGGAATAAATTGATCCTACATTAACGGACTGTATACACGATCAGGATAATTAATACGCTTTCAAAATGGTGTCGCCTGCATTCAGAAAAAGTGTATACACAAAATGGAATTTGCTCCCTAGCAACTTCTATCCTTTAAGAATGGACCTATTTTCAGAAAGAGCTTTGTATACAGAAAAGCAAACGAACAAAATGAAGTAACGATACCCAGTAAATAGCACATTCACGAAGCACTGCCATCCCGAGGCAGCAGGAGAACATCACGAAAACACGCCTATATAGTTTTGACCCACTTAAACCCCACTTTTATATAGTAAAACTGGGGGTTACAGGGGTATACATTATTTTTCTTGTTTCTGCTCAAAAACATAGATTGGTTTAAACTTTATTTCATTTGTATAACATGTACAGATATATAGAAATATGAAACTCATGATACACACATTATACAAAAGGGATCCAGAAAAAAGTCTGAGACTTATTTGAATCTGTATCCCGTATCTGCAATAACTCTATACTATTTAACAATTTCGTGATCATGTCAATTTTAAATCATCGTTACAATTATAGTTATTAAACTTAAGCTGCACCAAGTATCTAAATAAAAATGGGGCTCCACGGGGAATGGAGTTCAAATTCTTTTTTCCATGTTGAAGAGAGGTCTTCTAAGAATGATAGAAAGAGAGCAAGAACGAAAGAACAGCCAAAGTCGAGTCTCGCGGTCATCAACAATTTTGTCTTAAAACCAGCCAATTAAATAATCAAGCACCCTCTTACTCATCAAGAGATTTCAACAATGATATAATATATATATATACATATATATATACACACATATACACACATGCATACATACATACATACATATATATATATATATATATATATATATATATATATATATATATATATATATATATATATATATATATATATATATATACATATATATATATATATATATATATATATATATATACATACATACACGCACATACATACACATATACACATATATATATATATTTGAGAAAATCCTCAACAACTTTTGATGTGTTCAGCGTATTTTATGATAAAGAGACCGTCCGGATCAAAAACGTTTAGATTTGATGATAAATTCCTGCACTGCCAAAAATATTTTTTCATTCTCATCGTTTGTCAAATTTTCACTACCATGCAGTAAATTATCGAGATTCGGCTGGCAAATAAGAGAAACAGTATCGATAAGTTCCTGTCGTATCAGCCTGAATTGCTCGCACTCAAAGAGGAAATGCTTATTATCTTCGACAGCCCCACATTCGCAAAAAGGATTGTCTAAAACATTTTTTTAAAAGAGATGATGCCTCAGCGAACTACAATTTAATCTTAATCTGGCATGGTATACTTGGCCTAACCTTTTCCCAGCATTAAAGTAGGCTGGCGGGTTTCTTGTAGTACCCTGGAGTTTATGTTTAAATGCTGCGACCGATGTTGAGTCTTTTATATTTTCTGACAGCTCGTTCCAACTACATGTACGCGTCACAGATGGAAGGAATGAATTATAATATAATTGGGAATTAGCGGAAATAGTTCTTAAATCAGAATCGTTCCGCAGATTGTATACTGCTGTACCACCAACAGTTGGTGGTACCAAAGAAGACAAGAAATCAGGTACAAGGTCATTTTGCATTTTATAATAGAGAATGAGCTTGTGATTTTCTCTTCGGGATGAAAGGGATTCCCAGCCAACGTCAGAGAGGAGAGCATGTCTAGAGACTAGCTTTGTTGCCCCTGTTACAATGCGAGCAGCCTCGTTTTGGATTTTTTCTAATTCATTTGCTTCATACTGGGTGCAGTTGTTCCAGACAACATCAGCGTATTCGAGGACCGGCAGGATAAAAGAAATGTATATTGTTTGAAGTGACTTTCTGTCAAGGACAAATTTAAGTTTGCGCATTATATTGATCCGGTACCATGCCTTCGCTTTAATGTATTCTAAGTGGTCATGCCAAGTACAGTTACTGGAGAAGATGAGGCCTAAATGTTTATGCGAATTTACCTGGCTTATCTGGAGTTGGTCCATGGTAATAGGGGGGTGGTAGGGTTTATTTTGCTTTCGAGAGAAAATGACTGACTCGGTTTTAGTAGGGTTAAATGCTACTAGCCATTTAGTTGCCCACAAGTTTATTTTAGCTAAATCAGCGTTAAGGTGCTCGGCTGCGGTAATCGGATTTTCTACAATGATGTATAGACTTGTATCATCGGCAAAAAGCCGTATTGTAGAATGTATATCTTCAACTATGTCATTTATGTAAATGAGAAATAAAAACATAGATTGTGGGTACTCGTTAGAACCGCCTCGTCGAGGCGGTTCTAACGAGTACCCACAATCTATGTTTTGAGCAGATTGTCTCCCTTGTATTACATCCACTTTATAAAAACTGACGATGTATCTACCAGGTCATCTTTTTTTACTTTCATTTTAATCTACTGTAACTGGTTTTCATCACGAAAACATGCCTATATGAATTTGACCCCCTTCAACCCCACTTTCATATAGTAAAACTGGGGTTTACAGGGGTATACATTATTTTTCTTTCGGTGAGGCGGTTCTAACGAGTTCCCACAATCTATGTTTTGAGCAGAAATATGAAAAATATCGGGGTTTTTATCTGAAAATTTTTGCGTTTTTGGAGGTGAAATCTTCTATATGTTTGAATAGGCATGTTTTTGTAATGTTGTGCCGTGTGGCGGCCGTAAAAAGTCTCCTCGTATATCATCATAGTGCAGGTTTAATTTTAATTCCGTTGGAATCATTGCGCCCATCCTGAAAATCAGATACCGCTTAAGCCGGCGCTGGGAGGGGAAGTGGGGAGGGGTCGGGCGGTAGAGGGGTGCGTATGCAGCCTCGCAAACTACAGTCACTGTGTTGCATATGAAGAGACTCAATCAAAGTCTTCCATTTTTGTGATTTTGTGTGTTCTTCGTCTCCAAAGGCAATTTTTTTTTTTACTTTTACTGTAAAAGCTTTTCTCATGCTCAGCTCATCTAAGCATGAAATGTTCTCTGCTAATACATAACAATAGTTTGCATTTTCATATTTGTTAGCAGAAACATTTTCATGCTCAGCTATGCTTAGCAGTTGTTAGTAATTTTAGATTTATTAGCAGGACATTCATGCTCAGCTGATTTGCGAATGATAAAAGGGCCTGGTGTATCCAGTCACCTTAAGTAATAAGATTGTTAGCTGGGTGATGATGTAATTTTATAATGTGGCTCAGCTTTTTTGAGTTATCAAACTTTGAAGTTACATTAGCCTGTGAGTCATGCACTTTTTGCATATTGGGAAACCCCGAAAAAAAAAAAAAAAAAAAATATATATATATATATATATATATATATATATATATATATATATATATATATATATATATATATATATATATGATAAGTCAATATGAAAAAAAAAAAAAAAAAAAAAAAAAAAAAAACATAAAAAAAAAAAAAATAAAAATAATAATAATAATAAATCGAAACAGAATATATACAAAACAGTCAGTTTTGTTAGTTAAAAAATGGAATATCAGCTGCGTAAGCGTGACAAATAAAATAATTATTTCTTTATTTTACGTGTTTTGTTTAGTATACATCTTGACAGTTTATATTTAACAGTATATTTTGCCTTTTCTTTTAACTTCCTTGTTCATATGTTCTCGGTGAGGGTGGGGTGGCTAGTAACTGAGGGGTAATTGAGAGACCGGTGTGCGAGCCATGCGGTATTTCGAAACCTAGCCCATTCATATACCTGGCCTTTGAAAAAAAAAAAAAAAAAAAAAAAAAAGAAAGAAAAACTGACCCATTCATGTACTTGATCGTCATTCGTATCGTATTACTTCCCTTAATTTTTTATACCCATTTACTGCGGGAAGTAAATCAAATATAGCAGTCAATACTACCAAGAGTAGAACTAGCTTTGAAAAATCTCTGAGCGCAAAATATACGCATATACCGTGATGTCAGAAAAATGGGGCCTTTCACGCAAGAATTAAGAAAAATCGGGTCAGTCAGTTACTTTATGTTGAAATAAAGGGGACATCATATACCTGGCAGCGCTGAAAAAGGTGGCTTTTTGACACGCACATCCGTACTATGTCCGAAATATGAAGTTACCGACACCCCCTCCACGCCATCCGCCCTCCCCTCCCCACCCCCACACACACGGAGTTTACGTTACCATTCCAGTATCAACCTACAAGTTTACTCTACTGAATTTCTTATTTCAGACTTCAGACCTTATGCATCTACACCCGTGTCATCGAGTACAGTGGGGAATCCCGCCACAAGTTTTCTTCCTTTCTTCCTGCAGAGCCCTGGCAGAGGTACACATAGGTCGTAAAATATCCTCTGTGTGCCTCATTCCGCTCAGTTTTTCGAATTCATAATGATTGAGAAACTTAATCTTAATTTAGTCTTAAGATAATAATAAACGTCGAAAAGATTGCCTTTGGAAACAAAGAACACACTACAGATAAGAAAATGGGAGTCTCGGTTTTATTGAGACTCTTCATAAGCAGTAATGAAGTTTGCAACACTGACACCTGACACACGTTCATTAAGAGCAGTGGCTCATGCCTACAAAATAAGTTTTCTTTGAGAAATAATAACAAATATTTATCTGGATACCCATCGTATCTGGAGTTACTGTAAATTCAATGAATATATTGTTTATACTATAATATTGCTCCCAGGATTCATTCATTTCTTTGTTTCTCAACCTTCCGTCTATACGACAAAGCATATACAAATCTATAATTATACTGACATAGTAAAATTGACAGTCAACATTTGGACTGAGGCCATATGCTTGTTTAATGTGGCATAAAGGCCCTTGTCCTAGATCACGCTTTACTCGAAGTGTTTACTTTCTTGTATCTAAACAAGAGCGTTTCCTAACATTACAATTGTCGTTTCTTTGAAAGGAATGCCTATGTTCTGTGCAAAGTAAATCAAAAATGGTGTGTATAACACAATAAGAAAAACGCCCGAGTTAACGAGAATATACTTTTGATTACAAAAACACGCCTATTCAAATATACTGAAAATTTTACCACCAACAAAGGGAAAAAAATCAGATAAAATTCTGATACTTATCATATTTCTGCTTAAAACATAGATTGTGTGTACTCGTTAGAACCGCCTCGGCGAGGTGGTTCTAACGAGTACCCACAATCTATGTTTTTTGAGCAGAACTTTGTAAAAAATAATGTGTACCTCTGTAAACCCCAGTTTTACTATTTAAAACTGGGGTTTAAAGGGATCAACACTCCAGAATTATAACTTTCACAGAGACAAAACAAAAAACAAAACAAAAAAAAAAAAAAAAAAAAAAAATGGTAACTCTTTTAGTAAGAGATACACACCAAGGAAATAATGAGTCTTACTGAGAATGGGGTGTTGCTTTCAGCAGTCTTACTGAGAATAGGGTGTTGCTTTCAGAGTCTTACAGAGAATGGGGTGTTGCTTTCAGAGTCTTACTGAGAATGGGGTGTTGCTTTCAGAGTCTTACTGAGAATGGGGTGTTGCTTTCAGAGACTTACTGAGAATGGAGTGTTGCTTTCAGAGACTTACTGAGAATGGGGTGTTGCTTTCAGAGTCTTACTGAGAATAGGGTGTTGCTTTCAGAGTCTTACTGAGAATGGGGTGTTGCTTTCAGAGTCTTACTGAGAATGGGGTGTTGCTTTCAGAGACTTACTGAGAATGGGGTGTTGCTTTCAGAGTCTTACTGAGAATGGGGTGTTGCTTTCAGAATCTTACTGAGAAAAGGGTGCTGCTTTCAGAGTCATTGTCTATTGTGATATACACAGAACACCTGTGGTATTTAATTTGTAGCAAGTTCAATTCTGGAATTGTCTTTCGCGATTCTGGAATTGTTACGGTAAAATTCTGGAATTGTGCAAGAGATTCGGCTGGGTTATCTACAGGTAAATGCCTCTGTGCAAAGTGGGAATATTTGCAAGTCTTTCAGAGAGAGAGAGAGAGAGAGAGAGAGAGAGAGAGAGAGGCAATATTGCCACACTGACCGTTTTATTTATTTATTTAGTGTTTTAATCTATATTTTAATATTTTTTATTTATTTTTGATTTTGGCTCATTTACAATAAAGCATGCTGAGTGAAAAGCTGAACAGTCGATATTTTGAAATATTTTCCCAGCTAAATGGATTGACATTTCATGCCATTAGGGAATAAACAAAATGGAAGTTTCATGCAATTTGCATAAAATGTCAAATCCTATTTTCTGGGACAAATATGAAAAGTGGGAACATTTTATTATTATTATTATTATTAATTTTATTATTATTATCTGCAACATATCTGAATATTTTTTTCTATTGGTAATTGTGTAGTTAAATTTTCCAGCTATCATTCATGTATGCCACATGTACTACTTAGCATTGTTCAAGAGATGATTTATATATATTAAGCTTTAAGTTTTTTTGTTGTTGTTTTTTTTTTTTTTTTTATCAGATCCTGTACCTTATGAAAATATGTGATATTCATGTAAATCATAATTCAATAAAATTTTTTACACCAAATGGGAACAGTTTTTCGTCTGCTGAATTTGCCCACAGCATGCTACCCAGCCAGCATTCTACTTAAATCTATATCGGACCGTCATCAGTTCGACAGGATTCTTATCGGGCCGATACATTGTAACTGTCTAATATAGATTTAACAAGTAAGTTAGACGGGTAAACCTTAATAGCCAAAACCCCATTTTAGTCGGGAAACCCACAAAAGAGTAATTGAAAAACAATGCAGATCGAGATCAAATACCGATCAGGGTATACACTCTGGGCATCAACCTATTTATGTCTAACTCTTCTAACACAGTTCTCTGGACCGGTTTGTTTCCAATAGAAGGTTGTTTGATTAGTTTTTATTATGACTGTATTTTTCAGAAATTCCTTAACTTAATTAAAACAGTGTAGACCCTGATCAGATGCCGCGTTCCGAGCCGTCTGATCTGGATCTGGACTGTTTGCCAATGTCCCTTTTAGGGGACGCTAGGCATAAACGGGTTAAATACAAGAATTTCATAGCTGTAATACGAACCAATCAGACACCCTGCTATTGGAAATAGACCGGTCTCAAAGAATCCAATCGACCGCGTAAATGGTTTAAAACTAGATTAGACTTGTGACTATCATTTGGGTCCATATTACCCTTTTATCAGATTTGTTATGTATTTTATGAAATAAACCAATGTATTTTCAAACGCTATTTTAGTTTCTGAAGACTTAGTTTTATGTATTGCGCATAAATTTGTTTACTGACTTGGAAAAACGCAATTTTTATTTATCTTAGCCTAGAATTTACCGGCGGAAAACACGCTGGAAAGTCCCAGAAGTAGCGTGATAAAATACCGATAACCAGCCGTAGAGTAAACAGAAGTTTTAAGACTCTACCGTGTGGGAAACCAACCAGTCTATAATTAGCGATCGCGTGCTTTCCGATTACACATTGTAATTTCAGTTTATTATTTGCTAAAACCTGTAAGATTTCCTTTGCTTTGATTTTATTACACTATAAAAAAGTGCAGGAAAATGCATTTGTTTTGCAAACAACAGACACAGATCACTTTGACATGGCATTTCTACACTGAGATAAGAAGGGAGTATCAGGTAATTTCTTTTTTTTTTTTTTTTTTTTTTTTTATCATTTCTACATCAGCGCGTATATTATATTTCTCACATGAACAGAACTATATTGTTTTATTATCTCTCTATCAATCTGTTTGTCTTTCTACCTCCCAGTGGGTTTAGATTTTTTTTTCTGAATTTTGTCTGAAACATAGGCTGGTGACCTTGCCTCCATTGTCAAGTTCACACAATGTCTCAGAATGCTGGAAAATGGCTTGTTTGCACCCTGTATCCGGAAATTCCAAATTTTCACATATATACATTGCTGGGACATGTCAAGGACTGATTTAATTTTGGTGACCTTAACCCCTTTTTCGTAGTCATACAAGGTTTAAGAATGTTGATAAATGGCTTTTCGGCACGATATGTCCTGTAGGGATGGCTGGATTTCTACTACACTTGCACATATTGTTGGAACATGGGCAAGAAGTTATTAGATGTGTGTGACCTTGATCATATATTTAAGATAACATGAGGTCTTACAATGTTGGAAATGGTTTATCTGTACCATATTGTCTGAAGGGATGCCTAAATTTTCACAAAACTTGCGCAAATGTGTTGTTGGGATTTGAGAAAGAACTTGTACAGATACTTGTAAAAAAAGTGTCGCAACTTTTGAACATCCTTTCCTCACCCCCCCCCCCCCGCCCCCCCCCCCCCCCCCATCCCAGCCACACACACACACACACACACACACACACACTCCGCCAGCTTCACCCACCCCCACTCGCCCACTCGTCAGTATTTGAATTTCAGAAGACACTTACCAAATTTTTACCCACATACCAATAAATACAACAGAATCAAGAAATGATTAAATGCCTTGGACTTCAAATTCGGAAGGGGGAAACAGGTTTTTCTCTGAAGGTTGTTCTAGCTAGTATATGTATACTTTCCTCTACCCTACCCCGAGAATAATTTCGGGTGATAAAAAAACATTTTCTGAACACCAGCTTCAGGTCCATCAGGTTCGCCGAGTAAAGAGCAATACTAATAACTGGATCTCAAGCTTAGGACTCAACATATTTGATAAAATAGCTGCCGTATTTACACTAAGTTTTCGATCAGACAGACCCGAGGAAATAGTGTAGGCTCAGAGTAGACGCGGCAGAGCGCGGCGTCCTATATTCTTGGACAAGTATGCGTAAGGTGATAAGGTATCCCAATATTTAGGATATATACGGTAAATACGTTAGAAGGAAGGGGTGGGGTGGGGTTGAGAAATAACGGGGACAGTGTAGCTACCTATATGTGGAGTATTACAAGAGCTGCGACCCGAATACCCCCTTTTTTCGCATTGACTTGTATATGACATTCCTTCAGAAAGGATGAGATAGGAAATATTTGTTGTTATTTCTCCATGAAAACATACATTGTGGGTACCCTTTAGAAGTGTTTCGATGAGGTGTTAGTGTTGCAACTGATGATCAATTATAATCGATCAGTCGCTTTTGCCTCTTGTGACTGATGACCGGAAAGACTTATCGGACAATTCTATTTATAGAAAAATATTGTCCTCATGTTTTATTTTTATAGGTAATATATCAAGTAATGATATTCAAAATTGTCTGTTTGGGTCATTATAGATTTTTATCAATAAAAGTGAAAAAAAAAAAATAAATAAATAAAAAAAATAAAATAAAATTGAAAAAAAAAAAAATAAAATAAAATAAAATTAAAAATAAAAATAAAATAAAATTAAAAAATAAAAATAAAAAAAAAATAAATAAAATAAAAAAAAAATATAATTAAAAAAAAAAAATAAATAAATAAAAAAAAAATATAAAAAAAAAAAAAAAAATAAATAAAAAAAAAAAAAAAAAAAAAAAAGATAAAATAGCCTAAAATAAAATAACCCAAAAGTACTGATATTTTTCTTCGTTTTTCTCCATATAAATATTTGTAGTGGGTTCTCATTAGAAGCGTCTCGCGGAAGCGCTTCTAATGAGTACCCACAACATATGTTTTCATGGAGAAATAAAACAAGAATATCGGTGAAACCGATGGATGCTCCCCGAACATGCAATAGTCGGAACAGGAAACATTATCCTAGATAAAGAGCGGTATACTGTGTATACTCACTGTACTTCAAAATGGAGTATCACAAAACCTGTTGGTGGACAGATAAGCTTGCCTGAAGGCACTGTCATACAAACATCAGCAACATAAAAGTTGGAATAAATGAAAGGAATAAATCTAGGCACTAGAGCAAAAACAAAGTTTTTCTAAAAATAGCCACAGTGACCTTGACCTTGAGCCCAGGACCCTGAATGTCAAACATGCTCAAGATATTATCATACCCAACATTTGTTTGAAGTTATATCAAAATCCATCAATAAATGTAGGCACTAGAGTGTTGACAAATTCTTTTCTAAAAATAGCCAGTGACCTTACACTGCAGCTTTAAACAAAGTAGCATGACTCTGTGACAAATCATCTAACCAGAAAGATTGAACAATATGCGCATCCCCTATTGCTGCTTAAGATTCCATTAAAATTTCGTTGAATTTCTGCCAGTATTTGCTAAGAATTTGCGTGGACACGAACAGTACCCTATATATTCATGCAGAACTCATCAAAGGGCAATAACTCTTGGAAAAATCATCGAACCAGAACACGCAGGTGATATGCACATCCACCTTCCATACTTAATATTCCCATGAAGTTTCAATGAAATCCGACTAGTAGTTTCCGGGAATTCGCGTGGACACGAACAGTACCCTATATATTCATGCAGAACTCATCAAAGGGCAATAACTCTTGGAAAAATCATCGAACCAGAACACGCAGGTGATATGCGCATCCATCTTTGATACTTAATATTCCCATGAAGTTTCATTGAAATCCGACAAGCAGTTTCCGAGAATTTGCGTGGACAAGAGCGGGACGGACGCACGGACGAAGCGGCGACTATATGCTCCCCCGAAATTCTTCGGGGAGCATAAAAATATTATCTGTATACCCCTCTTATTGATCTGGGGCATTTTACATCTGGCTAAATTAAGAGTGGATATATTTCCTACGTCGAGAATCGATGATCAGTCGGTGTAACAGAACATGAGCGTCTATGAAATTCTGGCCGATTGCCAACACTATGGGTGGCTTCTAATGAGCACCCACAATATATCTTTTCACAGAGAAATAAGACAAATGTTGATTTCATTTGGTTGAAAAAAAAAACGCTTTTTGTCGGGTGCTACATCTATGATATGAATAGCAATATTTAATCCTTCTGTGTACCAATACCCGAGATTTCTTAATCCATTCTAGTGGAGACCATCACCAGGGTAACTGGCAAACAGTACAGACCCACAATAGACGCCGCAGAATGATCAGGGTCTCCACTGTTTGCACAGAAGTATAGCCGTTATTCTTCGGGAATATCTAAAGCACATAGCCTGACCTACCTAAAATTGAAATGGACCCTTTCAATATATAATTGTGGCGAATCTAATATATAATGTGGGCGCGTCTTTTCAGTCTAAAATTGGTTAATGTAAAGTATATCAGTAGAAGTGGGCGAGACATCTTTATTTATTCAGCATGGAAAGGGTTAATATAATAGGTCAATTATCTTGGATTACAATACTTTTAATAAAGCTAGAGCTTGTAAGTTAGTTTTAACTTTATGTCACGTGAATGTTGGTTATACGTCACATCAGGTGATATATTTTGGAAAACCCAGAAAATTTGAAATCGAAAGAAAACAATTTATGCTAAAGAAATGGATCTGGTGTAAGTAGCGATGTATAAATTTCTTGTTTTAATCGTGAAACACATTTCCTTAAAACGTATGATTCCTATAATCTCTCGGGAAAGGGTAATAGGGGAGGGGAGGGGTGTAGAGATAGGAGGTACAAGGTAGCTACCCTGACTTGAATATGATATCACTACAGACAAGATGCAGTATCGGGTTTAGAGGGTATCATGATGCAGGTAATAATTTTTGTTTGTCCACAAAAGACCATACGTTGTAGGTACTCATTCGAACTATTCTATTATGTGTTAATTGTATGTTATAAAATTCTTGACCTTAGCTGCATTATAATAGTAATATGAATAGCTGGATCTGAAGGAATGAAATTATTTAATAAATTTATACACATTTATCTTAAAGACAGACCGGAGTAAACAGAGTAGACCCAATCAGAGGCCGCAGAATGCAACCCATCAGGGTCTACATGTTTGCTACTTGCCCAGCATTGTATAAGGTAACCCAATATTTAGGGAGTTTAAGCATAGGCCTAGATAAGAATGGGTATCTGGTAAATATATTTCTTATAACCATGAAATCATATGTTGTGGGTACTCATTAGAAGTGCCTCAATGAGGAACTTCTTATGAGTACCCACAACATATGTTTTTGTGGAGAAATAAGAAAAATATTAACACTTTTGGATTGAAAAAAAAAAACATCTTATCAAGAGCTATGTTAAGGTATTAAATACCTTAATGCACATGTGTATTGTTAGAGTTGAGGCCCTTCTGGCGTGGTGGTGGTGCGGGTGTGGTGTGTGGGGCGGGGAAGGGGGGTGGAGGACGTGTACCTGCGTTAGCAAAGAATACTGGCTCCAGTCGTTTCTGCATATTTTTTTGTCATTCTTTATCACTTCCTGTATCTGTATTTGTCTCATTGTTTTACTACTATCTTTTCCACTAAGGGACATAACTTGTCAAGTAATTATTATAAGCTGTACTAGATTGTATACCTTTGAAAAAATATTCTGAAATACCAAACACATTTGTTAGACTTGGATAATGGAAACTACTAAGCAAAACGTTATAAACGCCCAGTGCTCTGGGTAAAATTTACAGCAGACCACATACTGAAATATGTCTTTTTTTTGTTTTGTTTTTTTTTTCAGGAAAAACAATTTTGATATTTCATGCAAATTGTCTGCATTGGAGGCAATTTACATGAAATATGAAGCATGTTTTGTTTTGTTTTTTTTAGGAAAAACAAGAAAAAATAACATCAATTTGTTGTCAGCAGATTTAGCCAAGAGGGTGGTAAAAATTAAAGGTCATTTCAGTTTGTAGGTTATTTGTTACCATTAAAGACACTTTGCATGAAATGAAGTCTGGTGAATCGGGTATAGTAGTCAGTTAGCTCCCCTGAGTATTATCTGCAAACAACCAAGTCCAGTCATTTGGTTTCCCCTGTTTTTATCATTAGCATATCCATTAAATTTATATGATTTTGATATTTGTTTTCCTTATCCACATAAAAAAAGATATTAACATTATATATTTTATTGCACAAAATGTTTCTTTTTGATATTTTGCAAGCTTTATTGGAATATGACCAGAATTAATTCAGATTTTCCCAGCCAAAGGAAGCTTTTTTTTTTTTTTTTTTTTTTTTTTTTTTTTTTTTTGATTTGGGTTTTACGGCCCTTTCGAGAATATTTCACGTATATCGAGCCGATCGTTCATCAAAGGTGGGCGAAAACCGGAAAACCCTGGAAAAAAAAAAAAAAAAAAACAACTGACCATCCGTAAGCAGAACTTGGCTTTCCCATATGTGAATCGAGCGCACTTCGTTCTAAGGTCCGCGATGGTGGTCCCCTTACGCATCGCCCTAAGAATTGAGAAAGACATATCTGAGCAAGCCGTGTAGACCCTGATCAGACGCCGCAGAACACAACATCTGAGCAAGGTCTTTATTGTTTGCCACTCGTCTTTGTGTATCTGTTGATGGCTGCCGTATGGGAGACTCAACTCCCTAAGTATTAAGACAGACATATCTAAGCAAGCCGTGTAGACCCAGATCAGACACCGCAGAACACAACATCTTAGCAGGGTTTTCATTGTTTGCCTTTGTGTTTCCAATGATGGCTGCCGTGAAACGTCTCCCAGTAACTCACCATAGGGTCAATTATCTTTTTATTTCCTTTTGGATTATTGAGCACATGGTTACTTTCGAATACCGCTCAAGCCGTTGTTAGAGAAACAATACAGCCTCGCAAACTACATGGCTGTATATGAAGACACTTAAAGGCTACATATTTCTAAAAAATAGACATTTTTTTTTATCCAAAATTTTAATAAATTCAAATAGTAGTATTAATACGAGCATAAAATGTGGCATCTGACAGCCTTAGAATTTCAGTTAGCCCCTCGTTTTTGAACTGGATTGGTTTAAACATATTTTATTTCATATATTTCTCAATACATCAATACATCTACATAGACATTACATGAGTATGTTTATATATAAAAGGGATTCGAAAAAAGCTATATAGCTTATGTGAATTCGTTTCCCTCGGTTCATGAGCATCAAATCAAAACGTTGTGACCATGCATGTACAAGTAGTTAACTAGCTAACTAACTAAATAAATAACGAAGAGAAAGAAAGGTGAAAGAAAAGAAGCGAAATGAGAGTGCAGTTTAAGAACTTTGAGAGTAGTGGATGTATAATAGAGACGTATTAGAATACGACTTATAAAAAATAATATTTTTCAGGCACAAGCACGTAATATAGGCGAGAAGTAAAGAGAGTGATGTGGGGACCCTACTTAAATAAATAAAAATCAAAACCTTTCAAGCATTGAGACTTATGGATTAAAACCGATTTTAAACTACAAATGTATTGTTATATTAGAAAACTAAACAATATTCAGACAACATATTATGTTACTAGCTATATGGAAATTGGTATTGATATATGTCAGTTTGTAGGACAGTGGACAGTTCAAGAGGAGATTTCAAAGCGTTTGCTTCTTTGAATAAACTTATGTACATATTTAAAAATTGATTCATTCGCTTCATCTGTTAAAGCCATGTTCCCGAACAGTAGGGTATGTAATGTTGGTTGGCAGAACTGCGATACTTCATGCAACATATCCATTCTTATAGCGTTATATTTTCGGCATTCTAACAGAAAATGTTTGTTGGTCTCGGGTAGTCCACACGTGCATCTCGGGTCTTCAATGATCTTTTTATGGTATAAATAATAGTTTAGAGAGCTACAGTTAGTTCGAAGTCTTGCATGATGTATTTGACCTAGTCTGTCACCGACATAGAAATAGGATGGTGTTTCACGTGAATTAGTACTCAGAGATCTTTTAAAAGATTCTACTGTGGGGGAATTTCTTGATAAAACAGGTAGAGCATTCCAGTCTCTGACTACTGAAGGTAGAAAGGATTTGTAATATAGTTGAGTGCCAGCATGGATGTTTTGCAAGTTCTCAGCGTTTCTTAGACTGTATGAAGACGCTTGACCGACTTGATCAGGAACTAACTGTGTCAAATAATTTGGTGAAAGTCTGTTAATCATTTTGTAAAAAAGAACAAGTTTATGTTTTCTTCGTCGAGAGCTAAGCTCTTCCCATCCCAATTCATTATACAGTGAAGCAAGAGAGACTAACTTAGTTGTTCCAGATACTATTCTACCGGCTTCCAGTTGCACCTTCTCAATCTCAGTTTGATCAAACTGAGTGCAATTATCCCATACGACATCTGCATATTCTAGTATGGGTCGTATAAATGTAAAATAAATAATCTCCAAAGTCTTGCGATCAAACTGGAATTTAAGTTTTCGCATTATATTTATTCTTGCCCAAGCTTTGGATGTGATAAGCTCGATATGATTATGCCAAGTTCCATCATTTGACAAAACTAAACCAAGGTGTTTATGGGAGGTAACGTTTTCAATCGACTGGTTATTTAGGATCAGTTGAGGATGCTGTAGATCAGTACGTCTTCTTGTAATTAAGAGAGATTCAGATTTAGCAGGGTTGAAAGTGACAAGCCATTTTGTTGCCCAAATATTAATTTTTGAAAGGTCGTTATTCATAACAGATGCGGTATTTTGCGGAGTATCGACAATAATATATAGACTAGTGTCATCAGCAAACAATCTGATATTCGAATTAATGTCATTAACGATGTCGTTTATAAATATAAGAAATAGCAGAGGACCAAGTATCGAACCTTGTGGTACACCGGCTTTTAGATAAGACCAATCAGAACAAGAACCAGGAAGAACAACTCTTTGTCTTCGGTTTGTTAGGTAATCGGAGAACCAGTCCAACAAGCGTCCTCTGATACCCACATAATTTAGTTTATGAAGAAGTCCCCGATGCCAAACTCTATCAAAAGCTTTGCTTATGTCAAGAAAGACCGCCCTCACCTCTTTACCTTCGTCTAATGCCTTACAGAAAGTATTATACATGTTTACAAGCTGATTTACAGTTGAATCGCCCGTAACGAAACCTGATTGAAAACTGGAAATTGTATTGTTAGAAAGAAAGAAGTTGAATACATGTTTGTGCACAAGTTTTTCCATGACCTTTCCTATAGTATTCAAAAGAGATATTGGTCTGTAATTCGAAACATTGGATGCATCATCTTTTTTAAAGATCGGAGTCACGTTAGCTTCTTTCCAGGAAGAAGGAAAGGAACCTGAGGACAGAGATGAATTGAACAGGGAACATAATGGGTTGGCTAGTTCAGAAGAGAGCTCTTTAAGTATTCTGTTATTTATTCCATCGGGTCCGGAAGACTTTCCTATCTGGAGATTCTGCAGTATATCTTTGACTTCATTAGGGTTTAATTTGATACCGTGGATTGAGGGTGTATTATCACTGATATTCAATTTTGGAAGTTCCTTATTATTATCTTGAAGATTTGTCTGTCCTATAAAGTGATCATTTAGAATATTAGCCTTTTCTATGTCATTGGAGTAAATTATGTCGTCCTTTAAAAGCATTGGAATGCCTGAACTGCTTGATGATTTAATAAATGGTTTCAAATATTTCCACCAGTCGTTACTGCTAGGTTTTTGTGTTTTTAACTTGTTGGCTATATCATCGATGTGAGATTTCTTTGACTTGCGAATTAGTTTTGTAACTTCGTTTCTGTATTGTTTATAGAGATTCATGTCTTGCGATAGTTTTGTTCGTTTAGCTTTCTTGAAGAGACGTTTACGTTTTCTGATCATTCTGCGTAGCTGACTGTTTAACCACATAGGTTCTGCATTTCTAACTGTTACGTATTTGTTTGGTATGTGTTTCTCGGCTAGCGAAATTATATAATTTGAAAGATTAGTTGCATAAATATCTAAGTCTTCGTTTATAATATCATCCCAATTAGTATTACTTGTCTCTTGCCTTAACGAATTATAATCACCTCTATCATATAACCATACTTTCCTTTTAAAACTCAAAGTACGTTCTTTTATCAAGTTATAAAAACAGTAAATAGGACAATGATAGCGGATGTTCTGACACAGGAAAGGCTCACCTACTCCACTTAGAACAACATTTCTGGGATTACTTGAAATTAATATGTCGATTAATGAGGAAGAATGTTCTGTAAAATGAGTAGGTTCGTCTATCAGTTGTAATGAACTGTACTGATTACAAATATCATCTATTTTTTTGCGTGTATTCTGCTTTAATAGATCAAGATTAAAATCACCAGTAATAATAATGTCTTTGATACCAGTATCATGAGCAAGATCTATAGACGTTTCAATGTCAGAAAGGACTGATACGTTAGAGTTGGGTGGTCTGTAGAAGGTTCCTATAAGTACAGGTTTGTTTTTTATTAGAATTTCAACCCAAACACATTCAACGTTACGTAATTCAAGATCATCCCTTCGTCGAGAATAAAACGTTTCCTTAACATAGACTGCTACTCCACCGTGCGCATCCGCTTGTCTATCATGACGAAAAGGTGATTTGTAGCCTTGAAACTTGATATCAGAATCTAGATTAGATTGCTGTAGCCAAGTTTCGGTCAAAGAAATCATGTCAAAATTGTTAAGTTCTATTTCGACTGAGTCTACTTTTTGTAAAAGGCTTTGGACATTGTAATGTACAAGAGAAAAATATTTCTGAAATAGAGTAGGTGAGATGTCGGATAGGCTGTCATGCTCTAAGTCACTAGTTGAAGTATTACTCTGTTCAAGTTATCACTGCTATTGCTATTTGGACCAGGATTGAGTTCTATATCGCCAGATCTGAAGAGAAACGTCCCTACGAATAACAAAAAATTCAAAGTTTGTAAAATATTTGATACCCTTAAGCCTCAATGCAAGACTGTAATGTAATCCGATTCGCGATCTGTAAGTATTTATATCTACAGTCATTATGAAATATTGTCTACCAAGGCGAAAAACACTTTGAAGATCACGAATCGGTTCAGTCGGATATAAGCCAAAAGAAGGTCCCCTGAAGTATATAGTACAAAGATTGTAAGAGAACTGGATTAAACATAGAATGATTTTTATCGTATCTCTGAATTAATGTTGCCAACAAGTTGTCATGTGTCTTTTCTTTGTTTTCAAAGAAGTGTATATATATATATATATATTTATATATATATATATATTTTTTTTTTTTTTTTTTTTTTTTTTTTTTTTTTCAAATGTGGTGCTTATTTTGTTATTGTATATTCCTCATCTCATTCTTTCGATGTCTGGGGAAGGTTGTACGCTTTGGTATTCACTGGGTGTCTTCATTTACATTGTTGGGCACGTATCTATACACTATCAAAATGTTTGTGTTTTTTTTTCTGTTTTTTTTTTTTTTTTTTTTTTTTTTTTTGTTGTTGTTGTTTTTTTTTTTTTCAAGCTGTTAGACAAGTATGGAGTGGAGTTAAAGTGTTCTTATGTTTAGGGTAAAAATGATGGTACTTTATATTCTGGGTCATCTTAACTGCCTAACCTATATATACCGAGTGGACTCTTCTACCTTCACTCTTTAGATGTATCCATTTCCAATAAAGGGGTATCTGGTTAGTTTTTAATAGTGCCATATTTTATAGAAATTCCTGTATTAAAAGCAATCAGTGTGGACCCTGATCAGACGCCGCGTTCTGCTGCGTCTAATCTGGGTCAACACGGTTTGCCATATTCGTTTTTTATGGGGCGATTGGCACAAATGAGCTATTTTACTTGTACTAAAATTTGAACAAATCAATTTACTATCTGGTTCTAAAACTGCTCGATACGTGGCAAACAGCGTTGACAATGAGAATACGCCGCGTTATGTGCGTCTGATCTGCGTCTACATTGTTTGGTGTTGCCTGTCTCGCAAAATACTTATAGTTTTTATGGTATTTACTGAGAGATCATCTAAGCATCCTTTGATCACTGACTGATCCGTCTGATTCCTGTCGTCTGTAATTAGCATATTGACGACAATTAGAAATATTTATATATCATTTTTACCAGTAAATGTGCGTTCACATGAGATGCTTTGCTTGAAATGTCAACGCCATTTTCTTTGAAAAGTCAGAAAAAATGTATTACGAATTTGCCGTCCGCTGAATTTGTCTAGAGTGATATATGTTAACGAGAAAATTGTATTACAGCTTTAGAGTGAGCTTTTTTATTTCTTTTGAGCAGCAGGGTGATGTTCGCTGAAGTTTAAACACGGAGCTACTGCTTCTTAAACAAAATGGATACGCAAATATGTAAGTATTCTTTTTAGCGGAAGACATATAAGAATGTTGTCGTTGTAACGAGGGTTCATTGTAACACAATCATAAAATAAGGTAAATGCAATGTAATTGTTGCTGATATTGTTGAATTTAAGGTCGTGTGCATGAACCCGATTATCTTCCAAGCTTCTACAAGCATTTGTCCTTGAATTTGTAAAACCTGTTTACAAATATAATCACACTCTTGAGCCTAAGCTTTATTACTGGTGACTGTAGCAAACACCAGGTCTAAGCTAGTTATAAAGTGTTCCATATGATAAAGAAACATCAGTAGTATGGCGCTAACACCTGTTAATTCTTAAAGAAATAAACTTGGCCTAACGCTCAGGAGTCTAACATTTTTCAGACATTTTTATTTTGGTACCTTGAAAAAAGATAAATAAATGCTGAAACCTTAAATTTCATCACCATCATTTCTTCTCTGTATACGAAAGCTCAGTCACATCGCCACAAGAACAAAAAAAAAAAAAAAAAAAAAAAAAAAAAAAAAAACACAACCTTTTTTATTACGAGTTAAGGGTATTCGTAAAAGACATGGCGTCTTACAAAGCATTTCCTTGAGAAAATTGATGGTCTTTGAAATGTCGACTGTTACACTTCTGAGCTAAAGGGTACTCCACAACAAATAATTCACATTCTGTTAATGCTTCTTGTAAGACACTTTGAAAACTTGCAATAAAATTAAGTATTATCAGTCAATGTTTTCGACCATGATTTTTAAACATAAAGCATGAAATGTAGAAATGACATCCATTCAAATAAAATACCTTATTAGCTGATTACGAGGATAATGACAAAAAGACATACATCTTACATTTTCTCTCACAACAAAGGAATGGAAAATAAAAATAATAAATAAATAAATAAATAAATAAATGGCGAATGAATATGGTTAAATGCAGAATTTTGTGAAAATGCATACAGAAATTCAGTAATGGAAAACATATCACACTAAAGTTGTTACACTCCTGAGTGTTTTCACTATACTTATGACCAGAACTTTCGTGTACTCAAGAGATGTCAATGAAATATGGTAGTTATCTTAAGTCCAATATGATACATTCTAACACTAAAAATAATACATAAATAAAGCCCTAGTATCTTTAAAATGATCTGAAACCCTTTTGGTCACATTTTTGAACATATATTATTGACTTTCTCATCAACGGTCTAGAGTGAACAAATGAGGTGGACTCCTAATGTAGGTCGTTTCCAAAGTAATGGATCTTTTATTAAATACAATGTTTTCATGTATAATTTCAACTGGACACAAGAAATGTCTATTTTTGGAGGTCGACTTTTATGCATTTACGTCGAGTGAACTCTTCTATCATAACTCTTTGGACCGGTCTATTTCCAATAGCAGGGTGTGCTTTTATTATTACTACGTTTTATAGAAATTCCTGTAATTAATGCAAACAGAGCAGACCCTGATCAGACATCGCCTCCTGTGTTCTGTGTGGCGTCTGTTCATATTTCAAGACTTAATCTGAGTCTGAGTTTTTTGTTTGACCTATATATAGGGTCCTGTGACTATGTTAAAGATGTCTATTTAGGCCAGGATATTTTAAACTATTGGACCTATAGCAGTGATGGTTTGCACTTGCTGACATCTCATCCATATATGACCTTGCCCTATATTTCACGGTCCACTGACTTTGTTAAGATTTGCTTTAAATCAATTTCTCAGAAACTGCTGGTCCTACAGCCAGTGATACTTGACATATGTACATTTTATCATGGCCTCTTTAGTGCAGTCATCCATAACTGACCTTGATCTAGGTTTAGAAATCCCCTACTAAACAAAGCATCAAAATTAAATAAAAAAAATATAAGCTTTGAGCACCTACAGGGATTTCTAATAAAAATTATGACTTATTTACATAATTTGGAAGTCCACTACTACAAATAATGAAACTTTGAAGTAATATGATAATAATTCTAATTTCAAAAACTTGCATAAATTTTGCCACTTAAGGTTTCTTGTTTCAGTTTCCAGCATAAAGATTGTCATAATTTTGTTGTTTTTTTTATGCTTTCACTGAAATCTGTACAGTTGTATGAACTTCACTGTGCGCCCATGCAATTTTGCAGAAAACATCGTGCCCTGGCTCAACCCTTCATCCCTGCAGACAAACACGGATACCTTTGCAAACAGTGTAGATCCAGATGAGACGGCTCGTAGGAGCCGTCTCATCTGGATCTTCATTGTATGCCATTCTGTTATCTTTTTTACTAAACCCCTATTTGCAACAATGGATGTGTCCAAATTCAGAGATGGGTATGCCAATTTCAGAAAATCAGGGGTGAAAGGATTAATTCATGTATATTTTCTTTTTTTTTTTTTTTTTTTTTTTTTTTTTTTTTGTCTTCAATTTCAGGTACTTGCTTTAAGTAACTATTTATTTCAAGATGGCTGAAGGAGGGAATAAATTGTACGACGTTTATCTGGTGCATAGCCACGATGGCAAAGCTGCGGCTACGCACATAAAACGTGACCTTGAAAGGAAAGGACTTAAGGTCTATGCTTATTTTGACGAGGGCTCTACATTTGACATTGGAAAACCAACAGTAAATAGTATCATGGAAGCCGTGAACATGTCACACGTAGTCTTGATTTTACTGACACACAACGTAGTAGAGGTAATCGGGATTTTCCGTCAGTGTTTAAAAAACGAGGGTCCAAGGGACTCACTATTGAGGAGTTAAGCGTCGCTATTTTTATAAGATTTAGGGGATTGTTTATTTAAAGCGGTCAGCCCTTACGCAAGTGGAGTTAATTATTGTCCTTAACGTTAGAAAAAAAAAATAAAAAACGATAAAAAACAAAGCCATTATTAAATTGAAATAAGTTTTATATAGATTATATATGCATCACTCAGGATCCATGGTTAAAACATTTGACGGTACAGAACATCAGTTTGAGGGTAAAATTGTCAATATGTATGTCAGGAAACACCCTGGGTGATTCCGTATTTCTCATGACATTTTCTTTAGAAACTCCGGCCCCTAAGGGTCCGGGGATAGCGGAGACATAGGAGTGTGTATGTGTGTGAGTGAGGGGGGGAGCGGGGGAGGTGCGTGGGAGGGGGCTTAAGAGTCGTGATTTAACCTCAGATGTGTCTCGACAGTGCCGTAGTTTTGCTGTGGTTTTAATTTTCAAAAAATAAATAAATAAATAAATAAAAAATAGCCGGGAGAAATTGCCGGGTTTTGGGTCGGAATTTACCGGGACATAGGACAACTGTATTCACCGGGATTTAGTTTCTCGCGATAACCGAAATTTCTTTTTTTCATATTGGCGGGCGAGAGCCAAATCAAAATAAATATTGCGCTGTCTCGGCTGCCACATATAGGTAAGAAAGTTTGTCTACAAAGATGAGTTTACTTGTTGTTCTACGTGTTTGTCAACCTCCGAGGGACAGGGGAGTTTAGTAGGTATTTTACCATTTAGGCATCATGGTGCAGGGCCTTTAGCTTTGCAAACTGAAAAAGTGTAAAATGGTCCGCTATAGGACGCGGGACAATAAATGGCTGGTGCTTAAGGGTATCTGAACAAGCTTTCATTTTAATTAAATCCGACTGGATATGAGCTAGGCGCAGATTGATCTGAGTCTTCACTGTCAGCCTGAAGACAGCTTGGGTCCTTGGCTACCCACAGAGTAACCTGCAAAGACTCTGGTCATACTGCACGGACGCGCAGGCTAATCTGAGGCTTCGATGGGCACACATGCCATCTTGTAGGTAGAGCTGTATCCCGGTTCAAATTAGTATTATTTTAATTGTCAACTTTGATCTCTAGTTTCCTTACGTATTGCAAGAATAATGTATACCACTGGCTGAAAATTAGCCACGCAGTAAGAGCAGTTATCTTCGAGGCATTTATTATGTGAATAGTAAATCTCCAGACCAGCTAGTGATGCCGCATTGTCTGGTAAAGGCCTCTGATATACATCGAAATACTCTACAGTTTCCCATGATTCTGTAAGCCCACGACCAGGGCCATGATCAGTAGCGCGCATGCTCGTCTAATATCGGCATTGGCTGTTCGCATATGTCCTGAAGGCAGAGTTTCCACAAGGCTAGGTTCAAATGTATTTCATGCGTGACCAATATTCAACGTGTATGGTATATACCATTAGTATTCGAACAGACAGGCCTCGGCAAACAGTGTCTACATATTTGCCACTCATCCACTAAATGTTTGGATATATGCACGTGTAGTAAAATAGTTTTTTTCTTCAACTTTTAGGACACGTATGGTATTAAGGAAATAAAGTGGCGGAATATTTATGTTGAATACGGCACTTTTGAACAGCGGTTAAGGCCAACAAAACTGA
This sequence comes from Anodontia alba, assembly GCA_964016985.1. NCBI lineage: Eukaryota > Metazoa > Mollusca > Bivalvia > Lucinida > Lucinidae > Anodontia > Anodontia alba. Next base: position 47,918 of record CAXHKG010000060.1, on the reverse strand, counting down.
TCCGTCGTTTTGACATTTGAGTTTATATTTATCGAGGCCTATAGTATACATTTACTGTATAAAAAGGTATAGATCGACCAAACCTACCTGCCGCTTTGTCCTTTACATTTAATATTTAGAAGGATACATCCACTGTACAATTTAGACATGCATCACATAAACATGCCTATACAATGTTGACCCCCTTAAACCCCACTTTTATATGGTAGAACTGGGATTTATCGGGGTATACATTATTTTTCTTCTTTCTGCTTAAACTATAGATTGTTGGTATGCGTTAGAACCGCCTGACCGAGACGGTTCTAACGCATTAACACAATCTATGTTTTGAGCAGAAATATGAAGAATATCAGTATTTTTTTATCTGATTTTTTTTTTCATTTTTGGTTGTAAAATTTTCAGCATATTTGAATATCCGTGTTTTCGTAATGCGTTGCACGTGAGACATATATTCGCTCACCTGTACAGATGGTTCCTGTTAATGCAGTTAACGTAAACTTATAGATATTATAATCAAAAGATTAAAACGACAGGTCAGTCTGTCGCCCTGTACAACATGCACAGAAGAGCAACTTGTTATTTCACATGGAATGCAGGATTTATTAACTACTGAGCCTCATTATGAATACATGCCTATTCAAATATATAGAAAATTTCAACTCCAAAAAAAAAAAAAAAAAAAAAAAAGAAAAAAGAAACTGCAAATTTTTCAGATGAAAACTCTGATACTTTTAATATTTCTGCTCAGAATATAGATTGCGGGTACTCGTTAGAACAACCTCGGTGAGACGGTTCTAACGAGTATTTACAATCTGTGTATTCGAGCAAAAAAAAAATATACCTCTGTAAACCCTAGTTTTACTATATACAGGAGGGGTTTAAGGGGATCAAAATTATGTAGGCATGTTTTCGTGATGTTATGTGTACAGTGGGCGTATCCATATGAATATATAATGCATTTGAAAATCGATTTGGTCGATCAATCAGAATACAGTCGACTCCCGTTATCTCGAACTCGCTTATCTCGAATAACCGCTTATCTCGAAGTGAAAATATGGTCCCTGTTTTAACACAGAGATCTACCAACAGGCAATAAAATATTGTGGAAAAGAGGAGAAATTGCTCCTTAGGAGCAATTTCTCCTCTTTTCCACAATATTTTCAAAATGTCTCTAACTTAGGAGTCAGATTACATATTCATTCTGTTAAAGGTGGTTGTTCGATTAATTGTTTTCCTGAGTCCGCAAATCTGATATGTCGAAGTACGGATATCTCGAACTGTTTCATAGAGTCCCTTGGAGTTCGAGATAACGAGAGTCGACTGTATATGGATGACTTTCTTTACTTTTAGAGTCAGTGGGTGACATCTGACATCCTGTTATCGCTGCAAAGGTCCCACAGGGAAAAATCTATGTGTTGTCGGCTTTGCTTTGTCGGCATCTCAGAAGAAGAAAGACGACAGTACCAGACTGGCGAATTGAAACATATTCAATCAGTTACAGTTGATTTCAACAGAGAGAGCTGGGCTGATCGTCTCCTCGCCAGCATCAGAGGTACGCATAACATTCCACTTTTCAGCGTTACTGTATTAACTAAGTACCCCATAACTCCTAAAATTAAAAAAAAAAAAAAAAATAAAGAATATACATCACGAAAACGTGCTACATAATTTTGGCCCCCTTAAACCCCACTTTTATATAGAAAAAAAAACTGGGGTTTAGAGGGGTACATATTATTCTTCTTATTTCTGCTCAAAACATAAATTGTGGATACTCGTTAGAACCGCTTTGGCAAGGCGATTCTTATGCGTCCCAATCTATGTTCTGAAAATGTCAGAGATTTTTATCTGAAAATTTTCAGTTTTTGGAGTTGAAATTTTCTATATATTTGAATGGACATGTATTCGTAATGATAACTTGACTATAAGGATGTGTCTAACATGTGGTTACACTAAAATGTGGTTACACTAAGCATTTTAGCCAGGTCATAGTACTTCCTAATAGACTGCAGGTGCGCCCAGCGAAGACTCAGATTAACCTGCGTAGGCTGATCAGTGTATTCGATGCCCACCTGGAGACGCATGAGATAACTGACTATCAACAGAGTGCCCTGTGTATGCGCAGTCTGATCTGAGTCTTTGCTGGGCCATTACGAAAACATGCATGCTCAAATATATAGAAAAAATACCTAAAAAAAACTGAAAATTTTCAGATAACTTTTTTCATATTTCAGCTCAAAACATAGATTGTGGGTACTCATTAGAACCGCCTTGGCGAGGCGGTTCTAACGTTTACCAACAATCTATATTTTTAGCAGAAATAATAAAAGATAATGTATACTCCTGTAAACCCAAGTTTTACTATGTAAAACTGGGGTTTAAGGGGGTCAGAATTTTATAGGCGCGTTTTCGTGATGGCGAACATTCAGACTTGTAGGAAATACTGTGCCCGGCTCACGTTTTTCTTTATATTCTTTAGATATTGTAGATGGATGTCTGTTGAAGTTTCATGAGCGGCAGTTGTTCGATAAAGAAACATTAGACCGCTTTGATGTTTCTTGCTTCCAAAAACGAAAAGGAGCACATTTAACGACCAAACATAAAAGTAAACAAAAAGCAACAAAAAACTCACGCACAAAAGTTTAACCACCGCCGTCTATCAAACAAATAACAGTATCATATGCTCGTATTCGTTTTGCTTTTGAAATATTATTCTCAGGTTTCTTTTTAACAATAAAATTACCATGAAGCCAAATATTGTTTTCAGACAAAAGTCAGCATTTATTTTGAAATGTTGTCTGCTTTTATTAGCTCACCTGAACCAAAGGCTTAAGGTGAGCTATTGTGATCACTCACCGTCCGTCGTCGTGATCGTCGTCCGTCTGTCCGTCCACAATTTCTTTAAACAACATCTCCTCCTAAACCGCTGAGCGAATCTTAACCAAATATCACAGGAGTAATGCTTGAGTGATACTGAGTGAAAAGTGTTCAAAGATTTGGAATCCATGCAGAATTCTGGTTGCCATTTCAACCAAAAGAAAATAAAATAAAAATAAAAGTCTTCTTGTCAGAAACCACTGGACCGATTTCAATATAATTTTGCACAAATGTTTCTTTGGTGATCGTCTACCAAGATTGTTCAAGCCGTCATGATTCGTCAGAAAGCATGGCCGCCATTGGGTTGAGGGGATGGGGAGGTGGGTGTGGGGGCGTGGTGCTTATTTTCCGTATTTCCTATATAGAAAAGTTTAAAAATTCTTTTGTCTGAAACCACTCGACCAATTGACGCTAGGGGCGTTGCTTTTTCCCCTTCATATCTATACAGAAAACTTTCAAAATCTCCTTGTCAGAAACCACAGGACCGATTTGAATATAACTTGGCAGGAATGTTCCTTTGGTGACTATTCAAGCCTTAATGAGTCGTCAAAAACCATGGCTGCTAGGGGATGGGCCTCTCTCTCTCTCTCTCATATATATATATATACGAGGGATGTTCGAAATGAATTGCTTATTTCTATCTGGAGACTTCAAATTTCAAGTTAGCCCAAAAGTACTCATTTCATGCCCTCGAAGTACTCCCCGTGGCTAGAAATGCAAAGCTTCAGCCGATGTATCCACTTCTTGAAGGCGTCACGGTACGCTGATTTGGGCACAGTAATAAGGTACTGATGAATGGCAGATCCAAGTGCCTGTCGGGACTGGTATTTTTGCCCAGCAAGGAATGCTTTCAATTTCAGAAACAAAAAGAAATCACATGGGGCAAGGTCTGGGGAATACGGGGGTGAGGCAAAACAGTTACTTTTTCTTTCTTCAAAAACGCCGTAACTATTGCGGAGGTATGAGCTGTGGCATTGTCATGTAGAAGACGGACATGTTTAAAACCAGTGACAGAGCGTCGTTTCTGATAATACTTTTTTCAGTTTCTTCAGTACTACGTCTTTGTAGTACTTTCCGGTGATGCTTTTGCCCTTTTTCACTGGCACTTTTATTGCGACTCCTTCACCAGAGAAGAAGATTGCATACAAAACCTTCTTTGTACTCAAAGAACGTTTGGCAATTATTGGGCGTTTGCTATGTTTAGTGGCCCAGATCTTATTGCTAACCTTTCTGACGGGCTCAAAATAATGGACCCAGGTTTCATCACCTGTGACGACATTGGCAAACTGCCTTTTGTCATATTTTGGAAACATTTGAAGCAGCTTTTTGGCCACTTTAACCCGTTGCCTCTTTTGCTCGTCAGTCAACAGATGTGGCACCCATCTGGCAGAAATATTTCTGACTTTCAAATGCTTCTTCAAAATAAGGTGAACCGTTGAAAGTGATATGCCCACCTTTCGTGCAATATCACGAACTGTAAATCTGGCATCTCCTTCAATGATTTCCTTTATTTTGGAAACGATATCTTTACGAGATGCAGATTTTGGCCTACCTGATTTCGGTGCATTTTTGATGGACTCTATACCAGACTCATTTTTTTTTTTCCACCGCCGAACTGTGTCATAAGACACACAAGAAGGTCCAAAAGCAGTAGAAATTTCAGTCATCAGCTTCTTCAAAGAACAACCAAGTTTTTAGCGAGCTTTGATGTAAACCCGTATTATATCTTTTTTGTCGACGCTTCTACCAACCATTTTTACTGCAGTGGTCAATGACTGCGTGTATTCAAATGGTAAATTTTATGTCTTACACTTAGTCTAACATGTACATTTATACACCATTGTGTAGATATTGATTAACCCTATACAGGTATGTATTGGTTTTTATCGTGCCCCACGTGGATATCGAGCTAGAGGACAATAAGCAATTCATTTCGAACATCCCATATAATAAGGCCCATCCCCTAGCAGCCATGGTTTTTTTGTTTTCGTCAGAAACCACTGAATCGATTTCAATACAACTTGGCTGGAATGTTTCTTTGGTGAACCTCTACCAAGATTGTTCATGATTCGTCAAAACATGGCTGCTAGGGGGCGGGACTTTTTTCCCCTATATATCTATACAGAAGCCTAATATAGAAAACTTTGAAAATCTTCTTGTCAGAAATCACTGGACCGATTTCAATATATTTTGGCAGAAATGTTCCCTTTATTACTCTCCACCAAGATTTTTCAAGCCTTTATGATTCGTTGAAAAACATGACAGCTAGGGGGCGGGGCTATAAAAATTATACAAAAATCTTAGAGCAGTGAACTTGGCTGAAATTGTAATAGTAAGTATGGAAATCTGTTTGCTCAGGTGAGGGATATAAGACCATAAGGGTCTTCTTGTTCATAAATGTCATAAGCAGGTAAAATTTTAAGCTTTGAATTTCGGAATCTCTCCGGTATGATTGCGTAAAGTTAGGTTCCGCCCCATTTCAGACGACAGTCTAGTTTGATATATATATTGGGTGTAAGTAGCCATGTATAATTTTCCTTGATTTAATCGCGAAGCACACTTCCTTACACTGTTACAGTAGGTTCTCATTCAAACTATTTTGTTCTATTTTAATTTTATTTTATAAAATTCTTGATCTTAGCTGCATTATAATAGTAATATATCAATAACTCGATCTGAAGGACTGAAACTCTTCAGTAAAGATATACATATTTCATTTAAAAATATTCGGACAGACCTAAGCAAACAGAGTAGACCCAGATCAGAGGCTACAGAACGCAACCGATCAGGGTCTTCACTGTTTGTTACTCGTTCAGCATTGTATTAGACACATCAACATGTATTAACCCTTAAAGCGCCAAGAAAAACTGCATCTGAAAATGTCGTCTGTTTATGTCGTCTGCTGAATATTCTTGCAGACTTCTCAAACCTAGTTTTGCGTACAGGCAAACAGTGTGGACCCAGGTCAAGGAGCAGTCTGATCTGGGTCCGCACTGTTTGCAAAAATGACTTTTAAAACCACAAGCAGATGACAAAGCAGACGACAATAGTTGTGACTGGCGCTTTAAGGGTTAAAAGGGATAAACTCAAATTATTGGACAAGTATGGTAAGGAGATAAGGTAACCCAATATTTAGGGAGTATAAGGTAAATACCTTAAAGCACATGTGTATTGTCAGAGTTGAGAACTTCCAGGCGTGGTGGTAGTGCTGGTCTGAAGGTGTGTGGGAGTACGGGGAGAGAGAGAGGGAGAGAGAGAGAGAGAGAGGCGTTAGCAAAAATTACTGGCGCCAGTCGTTTCTGCATTTTTTTTTTTTTTTTTTTGTGTGTGTCATTCTGTATCACTTCCTGTAGGTGTATTTGTCTCATAGTTTTATTGCTATCTTTCCTTATCAAGTCATTATTACAAGCTGCAGTAGATTGTATACCTTTGAAAAGATAGAAAAGATAGTATCTGGAGAAAGACTAACAAAGAATGAGTATTTTGAAATACTAAACACATTTGTTTGACTTTGATAATGGAGACAAATAAGCACAACGTTAACGCTTAGCACTCTGGATTAAATTTATAGCAGACAACATATTGAAATATGTTTTTTTTTTTTTTTTTTTTTTTTTTTTTTGTTTTTTCAGGACAAATAATTTTGATATTTCATGCAACTTGTCTGCATTGTAGGCAGTTTACATAAAATGTCAAGCAATAAAAAAATATCATCAATTTGTCTGAATTAGCCGAAAGGGTGGTAAAAATTAAAGGTCATTTCAGTTTTTGTTTCCAATAGAGACACTTTGCAGTAAATTTAGTCTGCTGAATAAGAGATAGTAGTCAGTTGACTCCTCTGAGTATTGTCTGTAAACAACCAGGTCAGGTCCATTCATTTGGTTTTCTCTGTTTTTATCATTAGCATCTCCACTAAGTATAGCTTTCTTTGCCTGAGGAAATCTAATTTAATTCTAAAATATCAAAGAGAAACATTTTAGTGCAATAAAATATATAATGTTAATATCTTCTTTTTATGTGGATAAGGAAAAAAAATAAAGTTAAAAATCATTTAAATACAACTGAGGACCTATGAAAAACTCAGAGTATTCCAATTAGTAGGGTCCAGTTAGTATTTGAATACCCTCTTAGAACACTCAAGCAGGGCCATAGAAATGACATGCCAGATTTGTTTAACTTGTACCATTTCTCTTAGAACCATTTCAATTTACAAAGACTTCATAACTAAGAAGAATATCCACATTATGAGATGTACGCTTACTTTATCTCTCGAAGAAACCATACGTTGTGGTACTCATTAAAAATGCCTCACCTAGACGCCTATTATGCAGGTACTCATTAGAAGCGTCTCGCAAAGGCACTCAGTATATGGACTTCTAAGAAGGGTTTCACTGAAGCGCTCCGGTCAGACACACAATGTAGGTACTCATTAGAAGCGCCCCACAGAGATGCTTAATATGCATATACTTATTAGAAACGCCTTACAGAGACTCTTAATAAGTAGGTACTCATAAGAAGCGCCACACCGAGATCTTCAATATGTGTGTACTCAGTAGAAGCGCCCCACCGAGACCTTATTATGTAGGTACTCATGAGAAGCGCCTCGTTGAAGGGCTCATTATGTAGGTACTCATTAGAAGCGCCTGGCTGAGGCGCTTCCTATGTAGGAACTCTTAAGAAGGTCCTCACCGAGGCGCTCATTATCTTGGTACGCCATAGAAACCTCAACGAGGGGCTCATTATGTAGGTCCTCATTAGAAGCACCCCACCGAGGGGCTCATTATGTAGGTACTCATTAGATGCGCCTCGCCGAGGGCTCATTATGAAGGTACTCATTAGAAGCACCTCATTGAGACGCTCATTGTGTAGATACTCATTAGAAGCACCTCAACGAGGGGCTCATTATGTACGTCCTCATTAGAAGTGCCTCACTGAGATGCTCATTGTGTAGATACCCATTATTATGCAGGTAATCATTAGAAGCGCCTCACCGAGACCTTATTTTGTAAGTACTCATTAAAAGCACCTCACCGAGACTAAATTATTTAGGTACTCATTAGAAGCAGCTTAGTGAGACATTATTATATAGGTACTCATTAGAAGCGCCTTGCTGAGGCACTGCCTATGTAGGTACTCATTTGAAGGCCCTCACATAGGCGCACATTATCTCCGTACTCATTGGAAGCTTCTCATTCTCACCGAGGGCTTACTATGTGGGTACTACGTAGAAGCGCCTCACAAAGGTCTCAATATGTAGGTACTCACTAGAAGCACTTCACCGATGCACTCCCTATGTAGGTACTCATAAGAAGGTCCTCACCTAGGCAATCATTTTATGGTTCTCATTAGAAGCATGTCATCGATGGGCTTATTATATGGTTACTCCTTATCTAGGTCATCATTAGAAGCACCTCACCGAGAGGCTCATTATGTACGTCCGCATTAGAAGCACCCCACCGAGGGGCTGATTATGTACGTCCGCATTAGAAGCACCCCACCGAGGGGCTGATTATGTACGTCCGCATTAGAAGCACCCCACCGAGGGGCTGATTATGTACGTCCGCATTAGAAGCACCCCACCGAGGGGCTGATTATGTACGTCCGCATTAGAAGCACCCCACCGAGAGGCTGATTATGCACGTCCGCATTAGAAGCACCTCACCGAGGGGCTGATTATGTACGTCCGCATTAGAAGCACCCCACCGAGGGGCTGATTATGTACGTCCGCATTAGAAGCACCCCATCGAGGGGCTGATTATGTACGTCCGCATTAGAAGCACCTCACCGAGAGGCTCATTATCTAGGTCATCATTAGAAGCACCTCACCGAGAGGCTTATTATGTACGTCCGCATTAGAAGCACGCCACCGAGGGGCTCATTATGTACGTCCGCATTAGAAGCACCCCACCGAGGGGCTCATTATGTACGTCCGCATTAGAAGCACCCCACCGAGGGGCTCATTATCTTGGTACTCATTAGAAGCCTCCTCACCTTGAGGCTCATTATGTAGGTACTCATTAGAAGCGCCTCACTGAGACGCTCATTGTGTAAATACTTATTAGGAGCGCCTCAGCGAGGCTCATTGTCTGGGTACTCATTAGAAGCGCCTAACCGAGGACTCATCATGTAGGTAATTTTTAGTAGCGCCTAACAAAGGCGGTCATATGTTAGTACTTATTAGAAGCGCCTCACTGAGATGCTCATTATGTAGATACTAAGTCTTATAAGAAGCGCCTCAGCGAGACGCTCGTTGTCTGGATACTCATTAGAAGCGCCTAACCGAGGACTCATCATGTAGATAATTTTTAGTAGCGCCTCACCAAGCGAGGCTTATTGTCTGGGTACTCATTAGAAGCGCCTAACCAAGGACTCATCATGTAGATAATTTTTATTAGCGCCTCACAAAGGCGGTCATATGTTAGTACTTATTAGAAGCGCCTCACTGAGACGCTCATTGTGTAGATACTTATAAGAAGCGCCTCAGCGAGACGCTCGTTGTCTGGATACTCATTAGAAGCGCCTAACCGAGGACTCATTATGTAGGTACTTTTTAGTTGCGCCTCACCAAGGCGGTCATATGTTAGTACTCATTAGAAGCGCCTCATTGAGACTCTCATTTTGTAGATACTTATTAGAAGCGTCTAAGGGAGGCGCTCATTATGTAGGTACTTATTAGAAGCGCCTATCCGGGGCGCTCTTAATTAGTACCTACAACATGTTTTCTTCGTGAAATAAGAAAAAAAAATAATATCAATTTTCGGGTAAGTAAATCTGGAAAAGTGGATTTTGACCGCTTATTTGTCCGTGGACAAATAATAAAATTTGATAATTACACAAGCCGGGGTCTAGAACAGAACGGTTGCAGGGCCTTACACTTGATACAGTCCCGGCTGCACTTCGTTCTTCGGTCCGCGAAGGGGGTTCCCTAACGCATCGTACTAAGAATTTAAGCAAGCCGTGTAGACCCATTCGTGATCCGTCTGATTCCTTTCGTCTGTAACCAGCATGTTTGGGTAAAATTTTCAGCAGACGACCATTAGAAATATTTATCTTATTTTTTTCCCAGTAAATAGTCGTTCACAGGAGATAATTTCCATGAAATGTCAAGGCCTATTTTCTGGTGAAAAATTCAGAAAAAATATATAACCAATTTGTCGTCTGCTGAATTTGACCTGAAAGTGATAATATAGGTTAACAGGTAAATTGTATTACATCTTTATAGTGAACTTTTTATTTCTTTGGAGCAGCAGAGCGATGTTTGGTGAAGGGTAGACACGGGGGAGACCGCTTATCAGACAGAATGGATCCGCAAATGTGTAAGTATTCTTATTTAGCGGAGACATATAATAGTGCAGTCGTTGTAACGAGGGTTCACTGTAACGCTATCTGACAATAAGGCATATACAATGTAATTATTGTTGATAAACTGAATTATTGGCATGTACCCGATAATATTCAAGCTTATACAAGCATTTGTCGCTAAACTTGTAAAACCTATGTGCAAATATCATAATCTTTTTCTTTCTTATATATCGTATGCATGACTCCGAGGATCGTCCAAGCTTCTACAAAACATTTTCGCAAAAGTTGTATATTGTTTGCAAATATCATTATACCCCGTCCCAACCACACAAACTATGTTTGTTCGGGGTAAACTGTTTTCACTTTGTTCGTCCGTATGTCCAGCCGTCCATTACGTTTTTGTTTCTGCTCCTTATTTAACGAAATAATTTTAGGAATGTTTTCATATTTTGCATAAATGTTGATAAAAATGGGATTTAGAAATTAGGTAAAAACAATAGGGCCTAGGGTTTAATTTCTTAAGAGTTATTTCCCTTTGTTAGTCTTGAAAAGGCATGTTGGTTTCTGCTTCTTGTTTGCTAAATAATTAAAGGAATCTTTTCATATTTACATGAATGTTAATGTCAATGTGATGTTGCTGTCAGAGAAAAACAAGGGCATATGGATTAATTCCTTTAGAGTTATATCCCTTTGTTATTCTTGAAAAGTGTTTTGAACTCTGCTTCTTGCCAGGATAAATAATTCAAGGACTCTTTTCATATTTTGCATAATTGTTGATATTGATGACAAATTGCTGTTTAACAACTATAAAAACTTAGGGATTATTTCTTTTAGAGTTATGTCCCTTTATGATTGTTGAAAAAAATATGTTTGGTTTTTGCTTCTTATTTTTCTAAATATTCTAAAGGACCTTGTCATATTTGTCATAACTGTTGATACTGATGAGATTTTATTGCTAGAGAAAAACAAGGGGCTACGGGTTTATTCCTTCAGAGTTATTTTCCCTTGTTCTTCTTGAAACGTTGCTTTGGTTTCTGACTATATATTGCATGCACGGTAAAATCAACTCTCCTCAAAGTATTCAATGAAGCAATCTGATTCTTTGCAGACTCATTACAGACATACAGAACGTGTGCATGAAAAAGTTTTCTACTAAAAAAAAAAAAAAAAAAAAAAACAGTTTTCAAAAATGACAGCCATTTTAATTTAGCCATTTATGGCCATCCATTTCTGTCTGTCTGTATTGGTTTCTCCAATCACATACGACCTGAAGCCAGTATACATTTAAATACAATGTCTGCTTTTCAGTACACAGAAGGCAGACATTACCTTGTGTAGGGTATCTAATAAGCACTGCTTATTGACACTTCTTGTTTTCTGAGCAGAGTCATGGAAAAAAGGTTTTTCAAATCCATGCGGACAGCGAAGACCAAGACGTATCTGCGCATCCGCACAGTCTGAATTGGGCCTTTACTTTCCATTTACACAATCATTCGATACTGTGCATATATCGATGTATAACAAAGGTCCTTCCCAGCTAGCATTCTTTATAAATCAATAGCGGGCCCGTTATCGGCCCGTCAGGGTAGCTGACGGGCCGATAACGGCCTGCTATAGATTTATGTAGAAATGCTTACTTGGATATTAGGTTGTGTTTATCAGGTTATGCAGCTTCACTTGCTGATCTGGATCTTTACCGTTTCCATGTGCCACGAAGACACATTTTGCCTTGGCGTGACCATTCTGTTGCTTATTTACAGGTCGTATGCATCGCCCCGAGAATCTCCCAAGCTTCTACAAGACTTTGTCGCTGAAGTTATATACTGTCTTGGAGGATGTTGGAGCCTCACTGGAGGTGAGAGATATCTGGAAGGAGTGCAGAATCAGTGACGAGATATTATTTACCATACTTGAACAACCCGATTTTTCAACGTATTGTTTTGGCAGCCTTATTGAAGGAACTACGACGCTAGACATGAGAGCTGATGCTGATGTGGTCATGATTGACAATAACATACCAATAATCAGCAACATCCACGATGCCTCTTCTGGTAAAAGTTTACTCTTAGTTCATGATGTTTGTACTGCGGCTGGATATTGTAAGTTACAGCTGGTACACGGTCGAAGTCCTTTATTTGGGCGAGGTAACTTGCCAGTCGACGCACCATTTCAGACTAAACGGAGATATTCTTGGTGCATTGACAAAATGAATAGAGTAGTATGTTCCTTCTTACCACCGAATTTAAATATACCATATGTAAGACATGGACCAGCCTTGACGTTCGAAAACACAGACGGCGTGTTAGCATTCAACAGTCCTCAATGGCCACAATGTGCAACAGAATGGTTAAATAGGCGAAGACATTATAATTGGCCTCCGTCCGCCTTGATAGACAAATGTAAAACTCTAGGATGTTTACTCGTACCTGTCGGTCACCCAAACAGTGATGAAAAGGACATAGAGTGGAGACTGTCATTTTCACATCAAGAAAGATTAATAGTTCATCAGTTTAACTCAACCCAATTAAAATGCTACATCCTCTTGAAACTCATCAAGAAAGAGATTCTACATCATTTTATAGGAGAAGAGTCTCTAAGCTCCTACCACTGCAAGACAATTATGTTTTACATGATCGAAAACACACCTGCTGATTTTTGGCAGCCAGAAAATTTACTGGCTTGTCTTGTGTCATGTATGGACTTACTCAGGTTGTGTGCAGTCAATGGAAACTGTCCAAATTACTTCATTCCTGGTGAAAATATGTTTGAACGAAAAGTGTATGGCCATGTCCAACAGGCTCTGATATGCACCATGCAGCATCTGTTGTCAGTGAACTGTTATTACCTTATAGCAATTAAGACGGAGAATCTAGGACAGAGATTAGAGTACTCTGTGCAATATCCGTTGTCTGGATTTCGCGATCAAATCATGTCAGACTGTAAATTTATCTTTTATGTATTTACACAAATGAACTCCAGAAATAATTTTCTGAAGCAATGTAACATTACCAACATTGAAACATGTGTTACAGATCTCTGCAACATTACACAGCGCCTTACGAATACTTCTACTGTGACGGAGCACACAGAGGAAGAAACACAAAAGGCAATCAAGAAGGTCTTGCCTTACCTAGAGCTGAGTCTCTTGTCAAATCGTATTTCTGCCGCACGAAATCAACATGAGAGTGACGAGAGAATGTGGCATTTATTAACAAGTGACAGGTGGAATGATTTAAGTTTACAGTCCGATTCTTTTTCTTGTAAACTCAAGCAGGCCTCACTTATGTACATGTCAGGATTTTACAGTTCCTCAGTGGATGTATTGTTGTCATTAGTTAACTGCGTCAGGTGTTCATTTTGCAATTGCGAAGCTCCCGGTAAGGAGCAGATTGTAGCAAGAGTAGCGTCTGGATTATTACACATGTCCGATATCCAGGCTACCAGAGGAACACCTAATATCACGCGGGACTATCTCTTAAGCGAAGTGATTGTCCCATGTGTAGTATTCCTACCAACCGAGCAAGCCGTCACTCCGGTGGCTATATGTTATGAGATGCTTCGATCGGCCGATATGCCTGCAGAATCGAGGGATGAAGTTGATGACTGCTGGTACGACTGGGCAGTAGTGGATGGTCAGTTTCTACTCCACTTCTTGCTATATCTAAACCATACGAAACTTAACATGAATTCCAGTTCTGCTGCTGATATTAATAATATGAAATGGGTTATAAATACAAGGGTACCATGTCACAGGGAAACGTGCCTGAACTTGTTGGGATGGGCGTATAAAGCACAAGGTAACTTTGACAGGGCAATGGAATGTTTTCAGACATCACTTGAAATAAAGCCTGGACATAATGCTGCGCGATGGCACCTGAAAGGCATTGAAATTCCTATTACAGAATTTGAGTAGATTCTAAAAGGGGCACACACATGTTTGTACAAAATGTCTGTCATCTCATGGTTATTTAAAGTAATAGTCACTCAGCTGAAGTATTTAACTTTTACCACACACTGGGCATATTCAGCAGACGACAAATTGATGGTACTTTTTTTTCAGAAACAGGATTTGACATTTCATGCAAATTGTCTCATGGAGACAGTTTGCATGAAATGTCCTTACTCTTGGAAGAATAAGAATGTTTCAAAATGCCGTCTGCTCAATATTTTACCCAGGGTGCTAATCGTTAGACTATCTGCAGATGGATAAATCTCTAAACGAATGCTGAGACTGTCGCATAACTTCCACATAGAAGAAACGTTCAAGTTTTTTGGCAAAACTAGTTACAGTCGAACTTCAATGGCTAGAACACCGATGACTCGTTTACCATGGATTATTCGAATTCATTTTTGAGTCCCTACGGAATTTTTCCGATAGCTGAAGAAAACAAATATTGAGAGAAATTTTCTTATGAAATTGTATGTTGTGTGTACTCATTAGAATCGCCTCGATGAGGCGGTTCTAATGAATACACGCAACATACCATTATTTTGTTGAAGATCGAAAATATTTCCATAAATTTTCGTCATTTTCTTCCTGACTGCTTTCATGGCGCCATGATTAAATCTCATTGGCTCGGAACACCCATCTCTCGAACAAATTTCCATGGTCCCAAAGATGTTCGAGCCATTTAAGTTTGACTGTAGTTTAAAGTCTCCAACAAAAGCTATAATCCATGCCGAAGAAACCTTTCTGCTCTTTCTGTTTTGGGACTATGATTTATTAAATGAATAAATGTTACTTATGTGGATTTTATCGATGTGCAAACGCCGACGAATCACTCGTAAACAGAATAGTGTTGCCACTGATGATAGACTATAATCGATCATCAGTCACTTTTGCCTCTTGTGACTAATGATCGGGAATATTTTTCAACAGTCGACTAATCGGAAAATTCTATTTTACAGAAACATATTTTTCTCATTATTATTATTTTTATTTTTTTATTTTTTTATTTTTTTTTTCAATGGCAATTTATGAAGAAATGAAAGTCAAAGCTGTCTGTTGGGGTCATTCTAGATTTGTGGCGAAAAAAAAAATGATAAAACAGCTTTCAATAAGTCAGCAAAAAGCAGTGACATTTTTCTTATTTCTCCATGAAAACATATGTTGTGGGTACTCATTAGAAATGCCTCGTACCACAACATAAGTTTTCATGGAGCATTAAGAAAAAAAAATCTCAATACCCCTCTTATTGATCTGGAGGAATGAATAAATGTACCTGGAAGAGGGCTACATTAAGAGAGAATATATTTTCTACAAGTCGATTATTAATCGATGATCAGTCGGTTTTTCAAAACCGATGATCAACTATGAAATTCTGGCCGATTCCCAACGCTAAAACAGAATATTCCAAACACTAAAACAGAATAAATAGTTTCTCAAAGAAGCCTAAAGTGGTTTCATGTTAAAGTTGTGAATGAATTCCCAGCGTTTACAAATCAATAAAATCCGAAACAAAAAATCATTTCATATGATACCAAACCGTTGAAAACGTGATAGCCATATGTTATTTTGAATTCTACAGCAAAGAAGATAGTTCTAAGATCCCTGCGTAGTGGATATATCAACGTGTACATATTTCTCTGAATTTCTTCTCGACAAATCAAACAGCAGTAAGCCTGTCGAATTGGAATTATTACGTCTTAAAGGAATCGTTACCTTTTTATTAGAAACGTATTGAACGTTGTAAAAAGCTAATACTTGTTAATTGTGTCCCTTGATACGAAAGATCAGGGTAAACCTTATTACCTCCCTTGAAATAGTCTCACTTTGTAAAAGCAGAAATATGTACAGCATGCTACTTAGATTACAATGTTAGAAAGTAATGAATACTTTGTAAAGAAATTTTGAGTACAGTTTCCTTTACATCGTCACCATTTAGCATGTAATATGTGAACATGTCATACATGTACGTGAAACTTGTTCTTATTGAAATTGCCAAATGTTACATTCAAAACAAGTTAAGGATTTTTAATGCTTCGTTTTAGCCCTTTGATGTATGTCCGTTCGTACGTCCTCGGTTCGTCTCCGGATAACTCTTCTTACAGTTTTCATTGGATCGCGTTGAAACTTGGTGGACAGTTAGATCATGAGATGGTGCAGCGTTTATTGTTTCGAGGTTACAGTACACCACATTTTGATAGTTATTAGGCTTTCAAAATGGGTTTTTGCATTTAACTTTCGTTTTCGGATAACTTCTCCCACAGTTTTCATCGAATTGCGTTGATGTTTGTTGGACTGTTAGACTATGATGTGGTACATCGCATATTGTTGCAGTACATCAACTTTTGACAGAGTCATTACGCTTTTAGAACGACTTTTTCGGATATATTGACTTTCGTTTCCTGATAATCCTTCTACAATTTTAAGCGGATCGTATAGAAACTTTGTGGACAGTTCGACCGTGATGCGGTACAGCGCATATTGATACGAGTTTATAGTACATCAAAACATGATAGAGTTATAGCTCGTTAAAACTGTTCAAGCATGATTTCATTGCCAGCTCGCTCCTATAGGTTTCATCTGATCAAGCTGTTATTTGTATATTTGTTTGATAGAAAGAAGATTCGGAGAATTGCAACCAGGTTACAGTGCACCAAATTTTTATGTTATATCAAGGTTCCAGTACACCAAATTATTTCAGACGGCTTTATTTGTGGATAACGCCTACAGTTTTCATCCGATCGGGTTGAACTATTGTAGACAGTTAGACTATATGGCGATGCAGCACAGGCTGTTTCGAGCTTCAGTACACCAAATTGTCATAGAGTTATACCTCTTTAATGATTACTTAAACTGATTTCATTTCCAGCTCCAATAGTTTTCATCTGATCAAACTGTTATTTGTATGTTGTTGGATAGAAAGAAGATGAATTGCAGCCAGGTTACAGTACACCAATTTTCAAAGTGTTATTACGTATTAGAGCATTCTCACTTGCTTACATATTCCACCAGTACAATTTAATACTATGACGTGATACAGCACTTACTGTTTCGAGGTTACAGTACACCGTGTTTTGGTAGAATTTATTTCACATCAAACACAGCCATCTTCTCTAAATGTTTTGCTACTCTGCAGTGGCGGGGTATCATGCAGTGTCTGCTATGCTCTTATTTCAATACAGATTTTTTTTTTTTTTTTTTTTTTTTTTTTTTTTGCTTCGAGCACTTTTAGCTGCCATGCCCCAGCCATCCCATTGCAGGTACTTTTTTAAACCTGCCGGCCTCGGTGGCTCAGTTGGATGCGCCGTCCGACTGGAGACCAGGAGGTCGCGGGTTCAACCCCCGCCGAGGTCAGCAACATTCTTTCTTGGAGATTGATCATGAAATATTTTCTACGGTCATTCTCTCCCTTCCGCTGATTCAAGAAGGGCAATTGTCAGTTTCTGGCGAAAGAATGTGCACAATACTGGTTAACAGCTTAGAGGACTAAGCCTGTCCAGTAAACGTGTGGTTAGGTAAACTGACCGCACTCGACATGACCCCATTGGGTTGACTGGGCCGTAAAACCTCAACACAAACAATTCTTTTTAAACCGCTACGGTGAGGTGGACCTAACGAGTACCCACAATCTATGTTTTTGCAAAAAAGATAGATAATGCATACCTCTGAAAACCCCAGTTGTACTGTCTAAAAGTGGGGTTTAAGGGGGTAAAACATATATAGGCGTGTTTTCATGATGTTTTATCGTATGCTAATAGTTCCATGCTGCAAGCCATACGTTGTTGTATGCTAATCATATACTGCATCAAGGTAATCTTCTATTGTATGCTATATTATTTTGCGGGTAGGCATGCATTGTTGAAAGGTAATTACATATTGCAGCAAGTTAATCTTTTATCTTATGTTTACATTACGAAAACATGCCTATTCAAATATACTGAAAATTTTACCACCAAAAAATGAAAATTTTCAGATAAAAAATTCTGATATTTTTCATGATTCTGCTCAAAACATAGATTGTGGGTACTCGTTAGAACTGCCTCATTGAGGCAGTTCTAACAAGTACCCACAATCTATGTTTTGAGTAGAAATAAGAAAAATAATGTATACCCCTGTAAACCCCAGTTTTACTATATAAAAGTGGGGTTTAAGGGGGTCAAAATTATAAAGGCATGTTTACGTGATGTATGCCCCTGCTGCAAGCAAAACATTGTCGTGTGCTAATTATAAACTGCAGTAAGGTAATAATTTATTTTGCAATTATATTTCCCTGCAGTAAGGCAAACTTTTATCGTACGGGCGTATTTCCCTGCTGCAAGCCATACGTTGTGTGCTAATGAGAAACTGCAGCAAGGTAATCTTTAATCGTGTGCTAATATCCATACTTTTTGTGTGCTTATCATAATCTGCAGCATGGTTATTTTTTGTCGTCTGCTAATATTTCCTTGTTGCTAGCCATACGCAGACACTACCTTACCAAGTTCATACACCTTATCCTCCAGTCCTATCCATCCAGAAACAAATCCTATCTGATTTGGCCAAGAAGCTCGTCCAATTTATATGCCGTTCTATGAATCTCTATCCTAATCTGCTCTGTTGTTTACAATACTTGGACGTAACGATAAATTGAAACATGTTAGAACAAACCAGGGCCAAACCGACCTCGGCCGTTTTTTAAACCTTGCGCCGAAACGACAAGCAACCCGTTGGTAACAGCTCTTACCCAATATGCTGACGGTGCTAAGCATTTTGCGGCCCTGGCGAAGCTGAAGCGCAGATCTGAAAAGCTACCAATTATATAGTGCCATCTTTCACGAAAGCGGGCAATAAAATAGTGTTTTGCATTTTAAAACATCTCTAGTATTTTTATCCCCAAGCAGTCTTTAGTGAAACGAACCTGGTTTGTCTGTCTGCCTGTCTGTCCTTCAGTTCAAACATTTTTGCTAGACTTTAGAATCTGTCCATACTAGTTGCTGAGTTCAATATGTGAGTCTGCAAATCCACTGATTGCATATAGAGTTAGGTATAATTCAGAGCTAGTTCACTGACAGTTAGGGTGAGTTGGGTTAGGATTAGGTTAGGGTGTCTGAACGTGTTCCATCATTTCTAACATAAAGCCGTCTGGCCGGGTGAGAAACTGGACGCTCCGTCCTAGTCCCATATGGTTGGCTTATTACAGATTAGATGCCTGGACAACCCAGGATTCGAGTAAACCTTATGATTGTTTGAATGCATATTTTGCGTCTGTCTTTTACATGACATTCATACATTTGTATATTTTTTTTTAGTGTTACGTTTTATGTACAGTCGACTCTCGTTATCTCGAATTCCAAGGGACTTACTTAAACATTTCGAGATATCCGTACCTCGACATATTAGAGTTGAGAGAGTGAGGAAAACAATAAATTGAACAACCACATTTAACAAATGAATGCCGTAATTTGACTCCTGAAGTTAAAAAAAAATATATATAAAATAATGTGAAAAAGAGGAGAAATTGCTCCTTAGGAGCAATGTCTCCTCTTTTCCACATTATTTTGTTACCTGTTGTCATAGTTTCATGTTAAAACAGAGACCAGATTTTTACTTCGAGATAAGCGGTAATTCGAAATAATCGAGTTTGAGGTAACGAGGTTCGACTGTATTTGAAATTACATTTGTGCTCGTTTTAAATTCGTTTTACAAATTAATGTGAGGTCAATAACCCGGTCAATAACTGGCAAGAAAATGAGAAAGGTTTTTGGCTCATTCAATGTTTAGGAAGGCCAGCATTGTTATACATAAGAGAGATTAGTCCATAAATGATTCTAAATAATGAGAGTATGATAATTTCTTAAAAAGTTAAGTGCACCTGAAAAGCAGTTTGTTTAGTAAGCAGTTTTTATAACAGACTTAAGCAAAAAAAAAAAGAATAAGAATAATAAAACTCTTCAGGCATATGTCTGGGACTTAAAACAGCTTGCTGTTAGAGCTTATTAACGCTAATCACTGGATGTTGTAGAACATATAATTGATCAAAAATTTGTGGAAGCCCTTGAAATTAAAGATTGGTCAGATCATTGCTGTACCGTTGCCCTCATATATTAGCGGGGGGTTGGGGTGGGGGCAATTACCATAGAACGTTAAACTTTTACATGCTGTGACATATATAATACCATATTCCTGACATTTATCAAATCTGCAAAATGTTAATTCTCAATATGAAAACACGCCTATTCTAGTATATTTAATATTTCACCACCAAAAACTGAAAGTTTTCAGATACAAATTCTGATATTTTTTTCATATTTCTGCTCAAAACATAGATTGTGGGTACTCGTTAGAACCGCCTCGGCGAGGCGGTTCAAACGAGTACCCACAATCTATGTTTTTGAGCAGAAATAAGAAAAATAATGTAAACCCCTGTAAACCCCAGTTTTACTATATTAAAGTGGGGTATAAGGGGGTCAGAATTATATAGATGTGTTTTCGTGATGTCATGACTAAAATATAGCCACTTGTAATAGAAACAATCATAGATATAAGCCTCATATCCTGAATTATGTTAAAACACATGTACTTCCCAGCCTTCACAGACTTATAAGGTTTATCTGTCAGATATATTGTTTGGTGTTCTAGAAGAACAGGATCAGTTGCTCAACTGAACAATACTATGTTTGGGACAAAAACAGTAATTGTTGCAAAAACAGTAATTGTTGAGATTCCCGAAACTGCTACTTAGATTTGTCACAAATCTGTTAGCTAATTGAAGTTATTGTTGAGGTTCCAGAACCTGTTACTTCAGATTCATATCATAAGTGTGTAAGCTAACTGAAGTTATCGTTGAGGTTTCCGAATCTGTTACTTTAGATTCATATCACTAGTCTGTAAGGTTACAGAAGTAATTGTTGAGGTTACCGAACCTGTTACTTCAGATTCACATTACAAGTCTGTAAGCTAACTGAAGTTATTGTTGAGGTTACCGAACCTGTTACTTCAGATTCATAAGTGTGTAAGCTAACTGAAGTTATCGTTGAGGTTTCCGAATCTGTTACTTTAGATTCATATCACTAGTCTGTAAGGTTACAGAAGTAATTGTTGAAGTTTCCGAACCTGTTACTTCACATTTATATCACAAGTCTGTAAGCTTGTCAAAAGAGAGCTGTTATTTAAAATTTGATGTGTTACAGTATTCTGTGGGATCTGATCAGAGTTTGAGTTGTCACGACTCTAGTATTGTATTAAAGACATTCAGTCATCACAGGCTTGAAAATCAACAGATTTCAAAATAATCGCTACTTTCAGCCTTCATGTTTACCTGAAGCTGTTTGGAAAGTTGTGATTATTCAGAAATACAGAGTTAGCGACAGCTCAAGAGGAGATTATTCGCCCAGTATTTAAAAAATCTAGATATGTGTAAAGTCTTAGTCTTAATGTGTAAGTATTCTTCATTACGAAAACATGCCTATTCAAAATTACTGAAAATTCTACCACCAAAAAAATGAAAATTTTCAGATAAAAATTCTGATATTTTCTCATATTTCTGCTCAAAACATAGATTGTGGGTACTCGTTAGAACCGCCTCGGCGAGGCGGTTCTAACGAGTACCTACAATCTATGTTTTTGAGCAGAAATAAAAAAAATAACGTATACCCCTGTAGTTTTACTACATAAAAGTGGGGCTTAAGGGGGTAAAAATTATATAGGCATGTTTTCGTGATGTGTTTAGCGGAGGCATATAATAATGCAGTCGTTGTAACACTATCTGACAATAAGGCATATACAATGTAATTATTGTTGATAAATGGAATTATTGGCATGTACCCGAGATTTTTCCAGATTAGGTTTAAACTGTGTCATTGCAGTTGAGCTGTAGCAGTTTGACTACAGTGAATAACTGTTGTTTGTATAATTTACATGCAATTTGAATTCATGGATACAGGAAAGTCCTTTTGACTAATGTATGTTTATTTGCAATGTATGTTTCTATATACTCACAGTGTACATGACATTTACTGCATACAACATAGGAGCCAGCGCAAGACAAAATCAACAAATGGCATGTGCGCCCAGCGTAAACTCAGATCAGCCTGGGCATCCACTGTCTGATCGGAGTCTTTGCTGTCCGCATGAAGAAAGCTAGGACTCTTAGCTACCTGTTAAGCGCACAACGAAGACTCTAATCGATTAGACTAGGTGGATTACCAGGCTGACCTGAGTCTTCAATGGGCGCACATTCCATTTTGATGGTTTTGTCATGCGCTGGCTCAAATGCTTCTATTAAGCATTTTATACACTCTTGAAATTTGCGTTACACGAAATTTTAAAAACAACAATGCGGTAGAGCAATAGAAACGTATTTTATTGAAAAGCCAATTTTGTCAGTTTGTGCTCCTTGACAGGGAAGATCAACTAAACCCTATTACTTCCCTGGAAATTGTCTGAGTTTGTAAATAGTAGAAATAAGAATTATTTATTGCTTATTTCCTTATGCTACTTGGATGACAATACAAGACAGTAATGAATATTTTGTCAGGAATATTTGAGTACATTTTATTTTATTTATTTGTCTTCCTTAGGAGATCGCTCACATGCCTAATGGTTGGAACCAATCATATAAATAGAATTTTGTGTGTGCGGCTGTGATTGGTGGAAAGCGCTCGTTCTAGAACGGCATCTCGATATTTTTCTCGGTAATTTCCGTTGCATGCATATTTATCTCCCTTTGTTCCTATGGTGGGAAAAGAAGATTGCGGCTAGAAACGGTTCATAAACGGCATTGAACAAACGATATAGAAACTGAAGAGCAAGGACACGGCTTTGCGAAGGTAATTGTTTTCACCTTACGTGCACATTTTATGTTATTTCTGCAGGTGCCTTTTGTATTTATTTTTTCCCAGCAAATAGTGATTTTCATACCCCTTTTCGTGGTGTACATAATTTCGTACAGTGTATTCACAGACTTGATATAGAGCTAAATCCTCTCTTACAACTTACAAATCTTCTCTTACACCTACCGTCATATAGTTATAAAGATACATATATTCGCCATTAACTAGTTTTTCGTAATCTTGTTGAAATTCATAATCATTTAGGACTCTAAATTCCTATTGTGGCCTTTTGTCTTAATTATTCTGTTCCCCCTCTTCTGAGAATAATATGAAAACAAACCTTTCTTAAATATATGTCACATTAAAAATAATAAGAAACAACTAACATCACAGTTGATTTTGAAGAAAATCAGTTTTCGCTTACAATTTTATGCATAAAAATCAAAATTTGTCACAAAATGCTAAATATTTAGGGGGTCTCCCAAAAAATCACTAACCAGTGACATGCATGTGAATGAATATAAATAACATCAACAATTTAGAACAGTTAATGTCTAAATTAAATGCTCATTTTATATAATATGCATAGAATGAATCTGGTTGCCCGTGATATTCAAAGAAATTTAGAGTGGAGATCAGAACATGCCCAAAACACCCCGTTTTTTTCTGAAGATTGTAGAATGTAAAGATTTGAGGTTTATTTCTTTTAATATTAAGATTCTCGTAGGTATTTAGTCAAATATATAAAATATATGTACAGAAAATCATTCTTGCAATAAAAAATGATAGCAGGATTGCTGAACCTTAGGTGAATTGAGTTTTGGGTTTCCAGGCTATATGGATGTTCTGTCTTTGGAAAAATCTGGCTTCTGACATGCACCGGATCTGATCCAGACACTTTTACAATCTATTCCTATATTTTGTAACACTTTTTTAAGTATAGTTGGTTAAAGTGTCTACAGTTTTCAAAATGTGTACATAGCTGCATAAATATTTTGTTGGAACATTATACAAAAATGGAGATGTTTTGTGCACAAATCGATTTTTCATTGCATTTTGCAATTTTTGGTGGTTTTGCCATAAATCCGAAGAACTGATATAGTGCCTGCTATGTACATATCACGTTGCTGAAGATGTACGTTGTTGATCTTGAGGTGAAATTTGTCTGGTACACCTGATGAAAAAAAAATCACTTAAAATGCACACAGGCTTGCACCCTTTTCATTTAGTAACATTTATAAAAATAAAAAAAAACTAGATTGGGCAGTCGATGGCACGCCAGATTGGGCAGTCGATGGCACGCCATCGCAAATCCCCACGCTTCTGGCAGAAATTGCCCTTGTACCACACAGCATAGTTTTAAGCAACCAGGCAAAATTCTACTTGTATGTTATTCTACTCATCATTCCCTTCAATTTGATATGCCACATGACCATGTTATGAGAAACTTAATTTTTGACCCCGCCCCATCCCCCCCAAGTCCCACCCCAAAGTGTGTTCCTGGAGTCACAAAGTAAATCCCGTTCAATATGTTTTACATCTATCAGTACTGAGTATATGTGCACATTTTTGCATAAAAATCTTTAAAATTGACTTTGAAATTGGAAATTGTTAATATTTGACCTTTTGACCCCTCCCCAGGGCCCCTGGGGGCGGGGCCAAAAATAAACGTGCTCTTGCATGCCCCACTTGTGTAAGCAAGCCACTCACCAAATTTGGTTGGATTCTGTCCAGCGGTTTGGGAGGAGATAACATAATGGACAGACGGACGGAGGCGATAACAGTATCCCCGACGCTTTTTCTAAAAAGCGTGGGGATAAAAATAAGTAAACTAAGGAGGAAAAGTGTGTCCGATACAGGACTCGCCTGGGGTGGTCGGGTGGTGCGAAGGTGCTGTGTATCTTACATCACTGGGGCGTCCAACTGATATTGGCTTACAGTTGGGCAAGGCCTGCTATCCTTGTAGTGGGTAAGGGTAGAGGGGGAATGTTTTTATTTCTTCTGTTTCTTCACTTTCATTCCTGTTCCTCTTTCTTCCCTGTCCCTCTCTTTCATCTCCTCTACTCTCTCTTCTATCTCTTTTCTCCCTTTCTCTGGGAGATGACACAAAATTACCCTCAAGGGTTGACGTGTCGTTAAACCCCAACACAATCAAAAAACAGGACTCGTACCCACAACCCCCTGCTTGCAAGTCAGGTGCTCTACCAACAGAGCTAACCAGGCTGACAATCCTGCCAATCACCACACTCCTTCCCCTTTTAACTTTTAAGTGCCAGGCATCAACTATCAGTTTCTAGCCTCTACATGCACTTATCAACACCAACCCCGTGGGTTATTAAAGTAAACTAAGGATGAAAAAGCAGTGTTCTTGGGGATGCAGAATCCTGCATCCCCGGATGCATAAATCAGGATCTGGACTCCTAAAAACTCCCAAAGCCGAGTCCACGGGACGCATGTTTTTTTCCGGTAGGGGGTGGTCGGGTGGTGCGAAGGTGCTGTGTATCTTACATCACTGGGGCGTCCAACTGATATTGGCTTACAGTTGGGCAAGGCCTGCTATCCTTGTAGTGGGTAAGGGTAGAGGGGGAATGTTTTTATTTCTTCTGTTTCTTCACTTTCATTCCTGTTCCTCTTTCTTCCCTGTCCCTCTCTTTCATCTCCTCTACTCTGTCTTCTATCTCTTTTCTCCCTTTCTCTGGGAGACGACACAAAATGACCCTCAAGGGTTGACGTGTCGTTAAACCCCAACACAATCAATCAAATCCGGTGGGATGACTACTAATTATGATCAGATTATTTGACTGGAGTCTAAAGTCTGCCACATGATATTCGTACCGTTGGTAGCATTTTAAAAGAACAGTAGTAATCCGGCGCATGCTTTTCACACCGGCGACAGTACCGTTATTTGCTTAGGCCTAAAATAAAAAAGTGTGTGTTTCAGGTTACCCAACTATGCTTAATTTATCTCCACCAACCTAAAAGTTTTTTTTAAGTTTTTTGGGGGCATTTTCCTGTTTGGTCGTATTGCTTTCTTATTAACCTCATATAAAAACTTTTAGCAAAATGAAAATATATACCAACCTACTGTCCCTATTTCAAAATTCCGTATAACTTGAAATATACATATTTTTTTCTTTGGCCTAAGCAAATGGTAGTTAAACGTGTTGGCAGTTCACACTTCAGCGATCAAGCAATTAAAGCATGAGACTGACACCGGTATGTGTCCCTCATTGTGTATTGCCTGCACCGACTGACTAATCCATTGAAAATGCACACGCATGTGTCATGCTTTCATGCCTTGAGGCTGGCATTTTTTTTTTTTTTTTTTTTTTTTTTTTGATCTTTTTTTTTTTACATTTTAAATTTTTTCGGGCACTGAATTTTCATCACTAACATCAAAAGTGCCTGCTTACTGTTTTCTGTGAAAATACGACAAGTGGCCACAAAAAAGATAGTACCTTATCCCTTTACCAGATAGTCTGTGCATCAAAACCGTTATTCCTACTTGTCACTAAAAGAAAAATAGTTTCGGTCCCGTCGAATCTATCCCGTAAACCCTGTGAAGAGTCTAATGGCACTGCTTAGATGCACCCTGGCAGGGATAATTCTAGCCCAAAGTTAGTATGGGCCCTTGAAATGGGCCAAGGGTCCATGTCCCATTCAAATATATGTAAAATTTAGAATTTTGATGGGCCTTTTCAAATTTTGATGGGCCCAAGAATCCTTAATACCCTCCTGAGACCAAAATCAGTTGAAAAAAAAAAAAAAAAAAAAAAAAACAAAACAAAAAAGTACGTGAAAATAAGGAAACAGATTCTCCATCAGCTATTTATAGAATGAAGTTACCGGGGACTTGCTCACTATTAAAGGAGAGTCATGAAAAAAAAAAAAAAAAAATGGGACTTCTATTTTTGGGGAGTGTGACTCCTACTTTTTGGCTGGGACTCCTACTTTTTATTAAAAAGGGAGTCCCAGACTCCTACTTTTAAAATCCTAGTGAGAACCCTGAAAAAGTGTGCCTGATGCAGGGCTTGAACCTGCAATCCTCTGCTTGCAAGTCAGGTGCTCTACCAAGAATGAAGTTACCGGGGACTTGCTCACTATTAAAGGAGAGTCATGAAAAAAGAAAAAAAAGATGGGACTCGTATTTTTGGGGAGTGTGATTCCTACTTTTTGGCTGGGACTCCTACTTTTTTATAAAAAAAGGGAGTCCCAGACTCCTACATGTACTTTTAAAATCCTAGTGAGAACCCTGAAAAAGTGTGCCAGATGCAGGACTCGAACCTGCGACCCCATGCTTGCAGGTTAGGTGCTCTACCAAATGAGCTAACCAGGCTGTGAGGAAATGGAATTTTTAGCATCTTTGGTTATTTTATTATTATTAATTCCCTTTACTGTGCCACCATATATCTATCTATATATCTGTCTATCTATCTGTTACTGAGTTTGTCAAATTTGGCCATAACCTCAGTTAATTCCTGGGTGGAAGCCAGTACTAAGCAATGTAGATATTAAAAGTGTCTTACTCCAGGACACATGGCATGACACATTTTTGGGACTGGAACCCAGAACCACTATATCACGTTTTTACCACTGCACCAATTCCACTTCCTGGGTAGAAACAAGTACAAAACAATTACTTTGTAATAGCGCAGGACTTCCTGGGTAGAAACCAGTACTAAACAATGTTGATTAGGTATCTCGCTGAAGGACATAACACATGACGCCTGGTGCGAGTCTCAAACCAGTAACCCTTCAGTGTTTTACCACTGCACTAATCTGCTCCATATGGCAGGGATCCTACCACATTTTAAAATTGAGCACATTTACTGTTATTATACCCCCGGCATATAAAGTGTGCCGAAGGGGTATATAGTTTTCATCAGTTTCGTTAGTCAGTTTGTCTGTCCGTCCATCTATCCGTCCTTCAGTCTGTCTGTCCAGATGTGATTCTATAACCAAGTTTTACTTTGAAGGTTTTTGATTGCTTATACTCTGCAGCCATTGATAAAGAATTTTTCGTATTTGGTATGGGGTACCTGGGAGGGTTCTCTTCGATTCTACATCAGTGAACCCCTGGGTCATTCCCCAGGGCAGGACGAGGTCAAAATCTAGGACACCCCAGTAAAGTAATATATTGCAGTTTAAAGTAGTATATTGCAGATTGTTTATGCAAACAACTTCTTATTAAAGAATGATGTTTATCAGACATGTTTATCACATCAACATTCAGTGTAATAAGGACATTTTGATGTATTACTGTCAAATTTTGGGGTTATGTGACCTATATTTCATAGCCCTGTGATTTTGTCTTATATACTCTCACTGTTTGATACTTAAATGTTATATTAGATATAAAGACACAGTGTGACCCAAACTTTCACCTCAAAGTAAATATAAATCAGTATGACCTATATTTCATGGTCTAGTGATTTTGCTTAGTATCTTAGATTATTTAATGTATTAACATCATAGTTGGTATAATGCATCAGTGTGACCATCAGATTAACTTCTCAAGTATATGTTAGTCAGTGGCCTATATTTTATGGCCCAGCAAATTTGCTTCATATCTTAAAGACTATTTACCCTAGGAAAGTTGTTCTTGGAATGATAGATCAGTGACATTGTAAACTAAAGCTTGCCCTATATCATTGTCATTAACTTTTAAAATATTTTATAATTAAGAAATGGCGCCTGCCGGGGGTACATGCATTCGTGACCCTCTGGGCACTTGCTCTAGTTTCATTAATTTTGTACCATCAGTATTCAGCAGCACATAAAGAGCCTGGTCATTTTTGCAGGTACAGGGCAAATTTAGGGGGTAAAAATCCTTACCAGGAGGTAAATGGAAATGCTGAGGGGCTTTTATAGATGAGACTGTGCACATCGTTTTTACACTTAGCTTCAGGTTGAGGGACTCTTATTCGCTTGGCTGCAAGCTAGGAAGCTGTTTTTGGAAGTTATGGATTGATTGTAATGGTTTTGAAGAACAGCAGTGAAACATTATGTACAATGTATAAAGAGCATGGAAAGTAACTGAATTTAAGTAGTGTTGACCGCTACTTTATGAAATACTGAAATAGGAAATATCTGAGAGATATTTTGTAGAAATGTGTGGTAAAACTCGTATACCACTATTTATTTATACCAGCAAACACTGTTTGTTTAGTCGATGCTGTTTATACCGCAGTACTTTTGGGCAATAGTGGTATTTCGGTCTTCTCACAGTGTTTAATATGCACACATTCTGAATTCTGTTATTGTAAATGTGTGGCAGTGGCCCTTCCTCTTAAACTGCCTCGTCCCACTATTTACAGTGAAATGAAACCGAAAGTAGATTAATAAATGAAAGCAAACAAAATGACACAAGTTGCTTGTAATGTTAGCTTTTCAAGTGACAGCCAGGTCACTGGAGTGAATGTATGTGTGTGTTTGAGCTTAACGTCCCAACAACAACTGAGGTCATATAGTGATGGGACCTCGGTTCAAGACTTGTGTGAAAGTTGGGAAGCCCGGAATAGAAGTCACTACCCCTGGTTTGTGTCGGAAGTAGCTCACCAATTGTACCAAGAGGCTTCTGTGTCACTAAAGTGGTTTACAGATACGGAGACACTTGAAATAATCTTATCAAATGAACAAATGGAAGTCCTTCACAGGTATATTGTGATACATAGCATGGTATTTCATGAAAAAACATGGTATTTTATCTTTCACATTACCTAACACTACTGTTTTGCCTACATCTCGGCCTGTTTAGCAAACTCTGCAAACATTACTTACATTTTCATAAACTGGAAAATTAACTTGGTGTTTGGCTACTATAATACATTTACTATAATATTTACTCAGTGTACAGCTTACCCACATTTCAATTTTGTGGGTGTCCTGTCTTGTCAGTAGTAATTCTATAGATCTGCCAGTCTGTGCACATATTTGGTCATATGTTCTGTACTGTATGATAAAATTTGGTGTGTGGGTACATCTGCATAATATAAGTAGGTCACTGACCTGTATTGATCTCTGACCTGACATTAAAAAAAACCTCAAGTGCAAAGTCTCATGTATTATTTGACCTGGACTGACGTTGATTTGACTGTGGGTACATGTACATGTAGTGTAGCCGTTGCAGGGCTATAAAGAACCACTATGACCTATATTTACAACCATCGATCTCTATTATAAAGTTTTTCATGGGACGTTTCTCCCGTGTTGTGTACATATGGTCTAGCTTGATCAGATTCACTTTGTGGGTACTCAGGGGAGGACAGCATTACATACAAGTAGGTCACTGTACCCTATATAAAGACCTGACCTACATGAAAGAAGTCAGCCTCGGTGGCTCATTTGGATGCGCCGTCCGACTGGAGACCAGGAGGTCGCGGGTTCAACCCCCGCCGAGGTCGGCAACTTTCTTTCGTGGAGATTGATCATGAAATATTTTCTACGGTCATTCTCTCCCTTCCCCTGATTCAAGAAGGGCAGTTGTCAGGTTCTGGCGAAAGAATGTGCACAATACTGGTTAACCGCTTAGAGGACTAAGCCTGCCCAGTAAACATGTGGTTAGGTAAACTGACCGTGCTCGACATGACCCCATTGGGTTGACTGGGCCGTAAAACCTCAACACAAACAAATACATGAAAGAAAAAATGTATCCAATGCAAATCTGCTCAGTCATGACTGTCATACTGTACATATATGGCCTATGCTGATTGAATTATGTCCCCCACCGAATGGGAGGGGGACATACTGTTTATGTTGTGGATCCTGTTTGCATCAGCATCAGTTTGTAACCAACATCCAGTTGATATTGGCTTTTAGTTGGGCCAGGCCTGATATCCTTGTCCCAGGATAGCAGGTAAGGGTAGTGGGGGGATGTTTTTATTTCTTATGTTTGTTCACCTTCATTCCTGTTCCCCTTTTTTCCCTGTCTGTCTGTTTCATCTCTTCTACATTGTATCTTTTCTGCCTTTCTCTGAGAGACAACACAAAATGACCCACCAGGGTTGACATATAGTTAAACTCCAATACAATGAATCACATGATTTCAGAGTTATCAAATTTTACTTTGACTTCACTAGCTCCCATGGCAACTGATAAGCGCCCCCATCGGGGCTTGGAGAAATAGAATGGGGTGCATCATGCATTTTCGCAGAGCTGAAATGGACTGAACATGTGTACTGGTAAACTGCCCAAAGTGCTTGCATTAAGGGAAGTCTGTGAATTTAGAATGAATTTATGTGTTATTTAGCTTAAGAATGATGGTTTTACTCCATAAATGAGAGTTTAAGAATATCAAGGTTAAATTTCTGAAAGTGAGTGAAAACATTTGATCACCAGGACTTCCAGATATTGGAGCTAGGAAGTCCTGGGACTTCCTGATTTTGAAAGTTAGTGCAAATTTACTGGTGTATAAGACAGGAAAGGAAGCATATTCTGGCCAAAATATCACTGATCAATCTGGTTCTTGAGTTATCTCCCCCTGATGTACGAGAAAAAATCATTTTTGGCCCATAGCACCTTCACTTTATGGAATACTTTGAAGAAATTTTACAGATGAATAGAATACTAAAGGAAGCATATTGTGACAAAGGACCCCTACTCTGACCATTTTGGGTCTTGAGTTATCTGCCCTTCATATACAATGTATATGAAAAATGGTTTTTGGCCCATAGTTCCTTACATAATGTTGTACACATGTATGTGGAAAAGTTCCATATATATGCATGTATGTTGTATATATGGAATAGATGGATGAAACTTCATTGATATACAGTGATTGCTCTGTCAAAATCAGGAATAGCTCCAATAACTGGAAGTCCTAGTGATAAAATTTTTCACTCACTTTCAGAAATTCAACCTCAGTATTCTTAAACTCTCATTTATGGAGTAAACCCACCATTCTTAAGCTAAATAACACAAAAATTCATTCTAATTTTTTGTTATAAATGACAAAATATCTTTAAAAGTCGGGAGTCCCAGACTTCCTGGCATTGATTTTTGGAAGTCCCAGGGCAGTTTTTGGGAGTCTCTGACTCCAGACTTCCCTTAATGCAAGCACTGGATATATTTAGCTCTAAAGCTACTATAAAGTGGGTGATAACTGCTACTTTGGCTTTTCCACTTCTGAGTGTTCTGTCCTTATCGTTTGAAAAATAGTTTTTGGCCTGTATTTCCATATGACATGGAACGCTAGATGAAACTTTACAGATTTTCAGGATACTTAAGGTTGCCTATTGTTGGTAAGGAGAACTACTGTGGACATTTAAGTTCTTCATTTACCTACCTTTGATATATCTGAAAAATACTTTCTGTTTAGCTGTAATTAGTTTCTGTACAAAATGGAATAATTGAGTTTGAACACCAGGAGATATAGCAAGTTATTGTCACAGGTTGTATCAAGGCTTTTGGATATTGGCTGTCCCATTTCTAAGACTATCCTCTACAAATATCTGTAGATACCTATTTTGCGGTGTTGTTATCAGTCAGAGCACTTACTTGAAACTTCAGTCTTCGCGAAAAGTGCAAGACTGCCTGATATAACTCGCATTTTTCCATTTTGTCCCGCAAAAATATTTAGTCTGTTTGACAAATGTCCTGTGAATCTTAGCCAAGAAAATAACATTCTGACAACAAATATGCCTAATCAGGGCCTGACAAATTTGAGTTTCAACCACTTGCCCGGCAGTCCACAGCATCATGAAAATAGCTTGGAATTACAATATTCCTTATATATTCTATACATTTTTCTGGGCAAGTGAAATAAAACAATTACTTGCCCAGCCAAGATTTGGACTTGTCCCAGGCAGCTGGGCAATGGATTTGTCAGGCCCTGTGCCTTCAGTCCTGCAGATACTTATCTGTCCAGCAAAAGATTACTGTCTGTCTGATGGCTGTCCTGCATCAGTAGAAAAGATTTTGAGAAGACTGTTACATGTACTTACACAGCTGATCATAGAAATCACTTCATGAAGTACATTTTAATATACCTTTTTCAAGATGCAAGATTAATTTTGTTTCCCTTTCTGTTTGATCAGCATCATTCAATTGAGTGATTATTTTGGCACCTCAGAACTTGGACCAGTCGCTTGTATATTGATTATAGTTAATCAGAATGGAGCCGGCCTCGGTGGCTCAGTTGGATGCGCCATCCGACTGGAGACCAGGAGGTCGCGGGTTCAACCCCCGCCGAGGTCGGCAACATTCTTTCTTGGAGATTGATCATGAAATATTTTCTACAGTCATTCTCTCCCTTCCGCTGATTCAAGAAGGGCAGTTGTCAGTTTCTGGCGAAAGAATGTGCACAATACTGGTTAACCCCTTAGAGGACTAAACCTGCCCAGTAATGTGTGGTTAGGAAAACTGACCGCGCTCGACATGACCCCATTGGGTTGACTGGGCCGTAAAACCTCAACACAAACAATAATCAGAATGGAGGGACTTGATTATCTTGACAAGTTCCTTCTGTCCTTTTGTTTTTCTGGCAAGGGGAGATGACTAGAAAGTTAAACTAAGAAGAGGACAGCAAAAATTTAATCTGTACTGAGTTTTTTCCTTCCTCCTTTTGTTGTTTGCATAGTGGTACTTGACGCAGTGATCATCCAAATGAGATGATAATAAATTACTTTTTTGGGATACCCCTTTAACTTTTACCTGCTGAACATACGTTATTTGAGTGTGCACACCAGATTTTCTTTCCTTTATTCAACAGTTAAAGCTCCAAATGTACCTAAAAAAACTATCCACACTCTTGTCAAAACTACTGAAACACTTTGAAAAACAAACTAAAACATCATATAAAAATGTGCTAAAAACATCAAATTTTCACTAATTTACTCAGTTTTGCAATCTTGTCCAGCTTCTGAACATGTAACTGAGCAGTGCATCTTTGCGCTGATTGGATAGGTTTTACTACAAGTATACAGCAGCATGGAATTCAAAATAAGTCCACTGATAGAAAAAATCATGCTACTGAGTGATTTTTATGATCTGCTGCTTAAGTAAGTGCTCTGACTGTTTTTGGTTTGCCTTGGTTGAAAAGCTGCTCCTTGGCAGGGATAGTGAGATAGTAAAAATACTGTTTTTCATCAGTACTAAGTATCTTCATGATCCTCAGGTAATTTTAATTCATCAGTACTAAGTATCTTCATGATCCACAGGTAATTTTAATTCATCAGTACTAAGTATCTTCATGATCCTCAGGTAATTTTAATTCATCAGTACTAAGTATCTTCATGATCCTCAGGTAATTTTAATATTCATCTTCATGATCATCAGAACTAAGTATCTTCACGATCCTCAGGTAATTTTAATTCATCAGTACTAAAATACTGTTGAAATACATGTACCAGAGCAACAGATAATTTTGGGGGCATTTGGGTATTTAACTCCATCAAAATTTAGTCAGCTGGGTAAAATCACATTATTATTTTTCAGTTTGAGTAAAGTTACCCCGAAGATGAAAAGTAATTGGGTAAAACTTATAAAACAGAAAGAACGAGCACAAAAAAAGCCTGATTTAGGTATTTAAAACATGATATTTCTGTATACCCTTTAAATATTATGATAGTATTTGTCATTTGAAGAATAAAAACACCTATTATGTGCAGTAATCATAATATAAAACAGTAATAATGTGCTTTATTGGCCTTGAAATTTTAATTTTCACCCTTGAATTTGGTAATAACTGTGTACTTTGTCAAATCAATTGGGTATCAATACCAAAGTTTTTGAAAATAATTGAGTATTTGCTCAAAACATTAGAGTATTTTACACGGATACTCCCTTTATCTCTTGCCCTGCATGTACTATTCCATCTCAAATACAGCATCTTGACCCATTTTATTCCAAAGTCAAATTTGCTCACTTACTCTTTTAGTATGAGAATAGGTAGAAATTGTGCTTTTGTTTGAGAAAAAAGTGGAAATTTTTAATTTTTCGAAAAGTGTTGTTGCCTGTAAAATTAAATTTGGTATTATATTGAATCATCTACATGAAGTTGCATGTGTATCAAAGACCAACTATCCACTTGTTGACCGTGGTCACTCGTTGACCATGGTCCAAGGTCATATATAAAATTATTAAAGAAATAAGTACATGTAAATAAAATAAAACAGCTGGGCAAATTTATGCCAAATTGCATTGTTCAAATGGTTTAGGTTACATGACCAAAATGGCTGCCATGACCATATATGGTAAAAACCCTCCTAAAATCCTGCTGTCAGAAACCAAATAGCCAATGACCATAAAACCTGATATGCAAATGATGAACCTTGGGTAAATTCGGTCACTTGAGCTTTTGTATGAAAAAATGGCTTAACACTTGATTTTTATATACCGGTTTTGAAAAAAAAAAAAACAACAAAAAACTGTCGTATTATGTCATGGCGTTTTCTGGCTATCCATCCTCCTGTTCGTCTGGCATACACGAATCTTGTGCGGTCCAACTTTAAGGAATATTTTGATGAAATGTCATAGCAGTGTGTTTGAAGTCAAGACATACAAAAATGGTTGCTCTCCCTTTCTTAGTTCTGCCCTTACAGCCTATCCTTGCCATAACCAGGTAACCATAAGGAATACAGGGGTCATGTTAGAGCTTTTAGAGAGGGAGTTTTGTGATGATTTCAGGATTTCTTTTCACTTCTCCCTCAGCTCAAGATATGGAGGTCAGTCAGCTTAGAGAGAATTTTTCTCCTAAATTGCCCTCTGTGATGACCCCTGTAAAATTTTGATAAAACGTCATAGCAATGTGTATGAGGTCAAGATGGTGTGTCATATTCAAAAATAGTTGCACTCCCTTTCTTACTTGCTGAGTTACTGCCCTTTGATTAGTATTTTACAGACTATCCTTGTGCACATCATAACTCGGTAACCATATGGAATATCTGTATAAACTTTGTAGCAATTTATGTGAGGTCAAGGCGACATGTCACATGCAGAAATGTTTGCTCTTTCTTTCTTTCTGAGTTACTTGTCTTTGGTTAGACTTTTTTACCATACTTTCCTTACGCGTGCCATAGCTAGGTAACCGTATGGAATATTTTGATAAAACTTTATAGCAATAGGTATGAGGCAGAGGTTTAGACTTTGTGTTGCATACAAAAAAGCTTGCTCTCCCTTACTAAATTTCTGAGTTAACTTCCCATTGATGAAATTTTAGTCTGACCATGTGCATACCATAAGTAGTTAACCATATGGAATATCTTGATAAAACTTTTTAGCAATGTGTATGAGATTAAGGCAGTGTGTCGAGTACAAAAAAAGATTCCTGCTCTCCCTTTCTCAGTTTCTGAGTAAGTTCCCTTTGGTGAAATTTTAGACTGACTTTGTGTATACCATAAGTAGGTAACCATATGAAATATCTCTATGAAACTTTATAGCAATGCGTATGAGGTTTAGACTGTGTGTCACATACAAAAAAAGATTGCTCTCCCTTACTAAATTTCTGAGTCACTTCCCGTTCATGAAATTTTAGACTGACCTTGTGCATACCATAAGTAGGTAGCCTTATGGAATATCTTTAAGACTTAATAGCAGTGTGTATGAGATGAAGACGGTGTGTCAAGTACAAAAAAGATTGCTGCTGTCCCTTTCTGAGTGTCTGATTTACTTCCCTTTGATGGAACTTTAGACTGATCTTGTGCATATATACCATAAGTCGGTAACCATATGGAATCTCACTTGCCTTTGTTGAGTTTTTTTAATCACCCTATCCTTATACATGCGATAACTAGGTAACCATATATGGAATATATTGATTAACTTTTGTATGAGGTCAAGACAGTATGTTGCATGCAAAAATGATCACGCTCCCTTTCTTTGATTAAAGTTTTGACTGACCTTGTGCCTGCCATGTGTAGGTTACTGTATGAAATATCTTGATGGATCATTATAGCAATAATTATCAGGTTAAGAGGGAGTGTTGCATATAAAACAAATATTGCTCTCCCTTTCTCAGTTTCTAAGTTACTTCCCTTTGATGAAATTTCGTCTGACCTTGTAGATACCATAAGTAGGTAACTATATGAAATATCTTGATGAAACTTTAACGCAGTGTGTATGAGGTTAAGACCATGTGTTGCCTACAAAATGACTGCTCACCCTTTCTTATTTTCTGAGTTACTTTCCCTTGTTTTCATTTTTTTAGACTATCCTTGTGCACACCATAACTGTAACTGTATGAGATATCTTGATGAAGCCTTATAGCAATGTATATGAGGACAAGATAGTATGTTGCATGCAAAAATGATCACACTCCCTTTCTTTGATTAAAGATTTGACTGACCTTGTGCCTGTCATATGTAGGTTACTTTATGAAGCATCTTGGTGGATCATTTTACATAGCAATACTTATGGGGTTAAGAGGAATTGTTGCATACAAAAGGAACATTGCTCTCCTTTGCTTGGTTTCTGAGGTGCTTCTCCTTTGGATTAGTTTGTTTTTGTTTTTTTTTCAGACTGTCCTTGTGAATACCATAACTGTAACTGTATGCAATATCTTGATGAAGCTTTATAGCAATGTATATGAGGTCCAGACACCATGTTGCATACAAAAGTAATTGATTTCCCTTTTTACTTTCTGAGTTACTTCGCTTTGATTAAATTTTTATCTGACTTTAGGGTCCCTTTATTAGGTTACCATACAGAATATCTTTATGAAACTTTATAGCAATATGTATGAGGTTAAGAGGCTGTGTTGTGTACAAAAAGTTTACTCTCCCACTCTCAATTTCAGAATTACTTCCCTTTGGTGAAATTTTTGACTGGCCTTATGGGTACAATAAATAGGTAACCCTATGGAATATCTTGATGAAAGTTTATATTAATGTGTATGAGGTTATAGCATTGTGTCCATGTCGCATACAAAAAGTTTGGTCTCCCTTTTTTTTGTTTCCAAGTTATTTCCCTTTGATTTTTTTTCACACTATCCTAATGTGTGCCATAAGGAGGTAACTGTAAGGAATTTCTTGATGAAACTTGATAGCAGTGTGTATGAGGTCAAGACAGTATGTTGCATACAAAAAAGAGTGCTCTCTCTTTCTCAGTTTCTGAGTCACTTTCCTTTGATTAGTTTTTTTCCATACTATCTATATGCATGCCATAACTAGGTAGTCATATGGAGTATCTTGATGAAACTTTATAGCAATGTTTATGAGGTTCAGACAATCTGTCACCTATAAAAAGATTGCTCTCCCTAAGGACCCTTTCTCAGTTTTTGAGTTGACGATTATTCTTCACGCCATAACTGGTAACAATGGCAAAATAACAAAGGTACATTTGTAAAAAGTCCACATATTTCTTGCCTTTGTCCTGCTATATAGATGGGGGTTACCCATGTAAAATGGTAAAAGGGCGCATATTGCCCTGTCTGGTGGTGCTCTTGTTCTGCTTCTGTCGTAGCCTATGCCATCCATCAGCTAATTGAATTTTTACAAATAACAAAGGTCAAGGTCATTCACTGACCTTTTCCTGGTTGCCTCAGATTCTGTATTATTAACTTCCTTTGCTCTGAAATTGCTAGGTTGATTGAAGCAAATTACACGTGGAGCCTCTAGATGGTATGGGAAAAAGAAGGAACTGGGTCTTATAACCAAGATGGCTTCCATGCCCCCATATTGTAAAAAGCCTTAGAAAAACTTCTGATGATGACCTTGAAACGTGGTATAGTCATAGTTTGTTCAAGTGATGACCTTTAATTGGCCTTAACCTTTATTATGTCAAGCTCAGCTGGTCACTTTGGCTTTGGATTTGGAATAAGGGCCAAACAGTGGGTTAGCTCACTTTAGCCTTTGGCTCACTGGTTACTGAGTGGTTAGCGTATAGTATGGGTAGGCAGTGTTGTAATGTGTCTTCTGTCTGTCAACCTTTTGACACGTCTTCCCTCTGATACAGAAAGGCCAAATGAAGTCAGTTTCATGTGGAGCCTCCATGGGATCTTGGAATAAAAATTTGTTCAAATGGTCCAGGTCACTTGACCAAGATTGAAGAAGGCAACCATGATCATTAATGGTAAAATCCTTTCAAAAATCTTTTCCAGAACTCCCTATGCACTCAAGTGAGCAGCTAAGGATGATTGGTCCTCTGGTTCTGTATAATCTATACATTTTGCTTACAAAGCTTTCAGATCTGTGATATTCAAAACCATGTATTAAAGAATGACACAGTAAATAGTTCTTCAGTTTCATTGATCAATGCTTAATCTATCATCAGTCATTTTCACAGGCTGATGATAAGCCAGAAAATTTTAGCATAGTCCAACCACAACAGTAAACCTTCACATTTTGGCTCATAATCATTTATATTTCAGGATTGGTGTAATACAAAAGGGGGACAGAATACTCACCATCAGTGGTCAGGACATTCGACTAGGTGAATCAGATTCTACAACATTCCTGGCAGAGAATTAAACTTGAGATGGAGCTTGATGTAGCAGACACTGTTACGGCCAATAGTGGGATTTACCTCCTCAGACTACCTCAGACAGCGGGTGGAATTGGTATCACATTGGGTGGTAAGGGTCTCCGTACAGCTTATTTAGGTCTGCTATATTAAGCAGATGAGGCACATGGTTCAGTTTTTATTCCCGCCCCCTTTTCCAGGCATTTGTCTATCAATATTTATGTCGACCATAATGCTCACTTACAATGAACACTGATTTTCATGGCTGATTCAAACTCGTTCTTTAGTCCCAAAGACAATATTACAGTAGCTCCAGATAACAAATATTCAGGGATAATTCAAGGAGATTTTTCTTATATTTTATTATGTAAATGTATGTTGTGTGTTTTCTTATCAGAATTTCCTTGACACACAACATACCTTTATTTTATAGAAGAGCCAAAGATATCCCTAAGTCATACCCATTATGCCTCCTTGCCCAATAATGGGTGTGTCAGGTTTGTTTTATTTGTTGTAAGTTTTACAAAAGCTTTTGTATTTCAAGCAAACAATGAAGGCACTTGTCAGACGCTGTGTTCTTTGGCATCTTTTGTGGGCCTGCTTTGTTTGCCAGTGCCTCATTTTGGGGTTTCTGATCAAAACTGGGTTAAATGAAACAAATTTCAATACATAATTGCATACAGTTTGGATTCTTGGACAGACTATTAAGATTAATGATCAGTTTTAGCATAAAGTTTTTCAACCATCTAATGGAACATTCATATAGAGATAAAATAGTATATTGTTGGAAATAAAGTTCTACAAAATGCTGGCCTTGGTAGCTCAGTTGGACTAGCGCCTGATAAGTGATCAGACCATAGATTCGATCCTGGCCAGGTCTGGCAAAATTCTGTAATATTTTCTATAGTCATTATCTTCCTTCCTCTGATTCAAGATCGACATTTGTTAGTTTCTGACCAAAGACTGTGCATGGGATAATGGATAACATAGAAGCCTGTCCAGGAAAAATGTGGTTTGATAAATTGACAAGCTCCACATGACCTGAATTATATTGACTGGGATGTGAAAATGCTAACAAACCAACCTACAAAATTCTTTGTTTGATTTGATTTGGAAAATAGTGTATTTCAAGCAAAACAATAATTTTTCAGATGCTGAAAACACCACACTCTAAATATTCAAACTAGTATCTTTCAGAAACTGAAGAAGAAATACTTATAAACCTCTTTATAACTTTGTCCTGATAACACTGTTTTATGATGGGTCTAAAATATGTCCGGATTATATGGAAAAATAGTTAAAGATGGTCAAATTTATCTTTACAGTCTGTACATTTTTGTTTGGATATACAAATGTACATGTACATGTAATACAATTGTTTAACTAACATGGTTTTTGCTTTGGACCCCAACAGTAGTGTTTTTAAGATGTTTTCTTCCTGTGGGCAGATTTGTTATGATAGTTAACTCAGACCTGTGTGCTATACTTATTAAGTAATGTGCAGGGCCCAGTTCTTCAAAGCCTCATTGGCTAAACAAACTCATTAGTGGTTAAAACATTAACTGTTCTAGCAAATACTACATCAAATGTATTTTTATGCCACTGTCATCAATGTGATGCCTGGGGCATATAGTTTTTCAGGTTTTCCTTACACGAGTCTGTGCAGTTTTGCATATATATTGCTACATGTATGCTGTAGTTGTGGTCATGGTACCTAAGCCATAATTCAAACTCATAAATCCGTAAACGAATGACGAATCAGAATATTCAGATCAACAGACATGGACCTAGAATAAAGGTTGTAATCAGGTGTCCGCAGATAGTAAGCATTACTTGATAAACAAGCTTCGCCCACCATGCCCATAGGCCTGACCGAAGGAAATGTCGGTAGAAGCATATGTTCGGGATTTGTGAAGTCTACTTATGATGATAGCTCATTGCAAAATGCTTGTTAGCTCACCTGTGAGCTATTGTGATTAATTAATGTTTGTCGTGCAGCATCAACAATTTGCTTTAAAAGCCTACTCCTACACCCCAGGGCCAGTTGACTCGAAACTTGGATGGAAGCTTCGTGGTGACTTGTAGATTGAAAAATAGCTAAATTTTTCTGATCCAAAAACCAAAATTGCATCTATGGCGGCCATCTTGAAAATCAATTTTTTGCTTCTCCTGAACCAAATGGCAATTGATTTGAAACCTGGTAGGAAACAGCAGGGTGACTTATAGATAAAAAAAAACTAAAGCAGTACTGATTGGAAATCCAAGATGGCTGCCATGGCCATCATCTTGAAAATCCATTTTTAGCTTCTCCTGAATGAAAAGGCCAATGGACTTGAAAAATGGTAGGAATCATCAGGGTGCCTTGTAGATCAAAATGGCTAAAAGTCGGTCATTTCAAAATTTTAAGATAGCCACCATAGCAATCATCTCAAAAATCTATTTTTCCCTTCTCCTGAACCAAAAGGCTAGTTGACTTGAAACTTAGTAGCAAACATTAGGTTTGACTTTGAGATCATTCTGTTTGGAAATCCAAGATGGCCATCATGGCAGTCATCTTGAAAATTTATTTTCACTTCTCCTGAACTGAAAGGCCATTTGACATGATACTTGGTAGGAAGCATCAGGGTGACTTGTAGATAAAAAATAGCTTTAATCATTTTGGTCAGAAATCCAAAGCGGCTGCTGTCATGAAAATCTATTATTTGCTTCTCCTGAACTGAAAGACCAGTTGACTCAAAACTTGCTAGGAAGCATCAGGGTGACTTGTAGATCAAAAATAGCTAAATCATTCTGATCAGAAATCCAAGATGGCCGTCATCTTGAAAATCTATTTTCCGCTTCTGCTCCTGAACTTAAAGGCCAATGAACTTGAAACTTGGTTGGAAGCATCGGGGTGACTGGTAGATAAAAAATAGCTAAAATTGTTCCAATCTGAAACCCAAGATAGGTCATGGACAGCATCTTGAAAATCCATTTTTTACTTCATTTCCTGACGCAAAAGGCCAACTGACTTGAAACTTGATCGGAAGCATTAAAGCTACTTGTAGATAAAAAAAAGCTAAAATTGTTCCCATGGGAAATCCAAGATGGTTGCCATAGTCGCCATCTTGAAAATCTATTTTTCACTTCTCCTGAAAAAAAGGCCAGTTGATTTGAAACATGGTAGGAAGCATCTGGGTGACCACTAGATCAAAAATAACAAAAATCCATGCGATTGGAAATCCCAAGATGGCCGCCATCTTGAAAATCTATTTTTCGCTTCTCCTCCTGAACAAAAATGCCAGTTGACTCGAAACTTGGTACGAAGCAACAGGGCGACTTGATAAAAAAAGCTAAAATCAGCCCAAGCAGAAATCAAGATGGCCGCCATTGCCGCTATCTTTGAAATATATATTTTCTGCCTCTTTTCCTGAACTGTAAGGCCAGTTGACTGGAAACTTGGTAGAAAGCATCAGGGTGGCTTTGTAGATAAAAAATAGCTAAAATCATTCAGATGGGACATCCAGGATAGGCGCCATGGCCACTTTCTTAGAATTTTGTTTGGCACTTCTTCTCCTTAACTGAAAGGCCAATTTACTCAAAACTTAGTAGGAAGTATCTGGATGACTTGTAGATCAAAAATAGCTAAATTTGTTCTGATCGAAATCCAATATGGGCTCCACAGTCACGGTCCTGAAAATTTACTTTGATCTTCTGAACAGAAAGGCCAATTGAATCAACATTTGGTAGGAATATCGGGATGACTTGTAGATCAAAAATAGCTAAAATCATTTGAAACTTGAAAAAACATAATATATATATATATATATATATATATATATATATATATATATATATATATATATATATATATATTTGACAAGTATCTGTTAAAAAATGTTTTTGAAAACCAGACTGAAATTTGTATCACAGTTTCTTTTCATCAATCATGATAAGTTTTAATCTGATCATATAGCACTCTTTCAAAAACTAAATTGAAACAGTATTCAAAATTGGCACAGTCCAACCTTTTTCCAGTTCAGTTAAATAATTATTTTTAAAAAGAGGAGTAACTCTAACTGACTTCTCGTCATCAGACCCAAAACCTTGCATCAAAGACAAATTCATGATAGTGACACAGGACAAGTAATAATGAGCTACTGGCTCTCACAAATCTCACTGGTATGCCATCCAGACGTTTAGCCTTTTATAGCACGTAGCCTGCTATCATATACATTGGAACCTCGATAATTCAAAGTCTAAGGGACCAAACAGTTTTGTTTGAATTATTGAGACTTTGAATAATTAAGAGTTAAAATCCATACATATATTCAAGCTGGGATTTCAAAATGATTTTGAATTATTGAGAATTTTGAATTATTGGAGTTTGAATTACAGAGGTTCTACTGTATATAATAAATGCACCAG
The DNA here is from genome assembly GCA_964016985.1 of Anodontia alba. Taxonomy (NCBI): domain Eukaryota; kingdom Metazoa; phylum Mollusca; class Bivalvia; order Lucinida; family Lucinidae; genus Anodontia; species Anodontia alba. Next base: position 4,184 of record CAXHKG010000060.1, on the reverse strand, counting down.
ATCATCTTTGGCCCACAATCAGGCCTGGCATAATGCTCGACAGAATTCTTGTATTGAAACTTTGCACAAGGTTTTACAGGAAAATATCTTTCCTTGTGGCCGACCATAAAAAATACTTGGTTTGCTGTGCTCCTACCTACTCACCAAAATGGGCCCAACCTAAATCATTTTATTGCCATTCTGAGAAAGTTTTGGTATGCTTCACATACAGCTGTAGTTTCCAGTACCATTATTTGTTTATATATTTTTTTTTATTTTTCAGATTTGTGACAGTGACTTTATGGTGAAGTCTCAGTAGATATATAGAGAAGGCAGATATAATGTAGCTCATTGGAGGCTATGACATGACAATTAAGACTCATCTATCCAGAATATTGTTCGAAGAGAAATCCCTATACAAATGTGATAGTTGTGAAACTTAAGTTTTACATCTGTGGGAAAACAACTGATTGCAGCCATAAAACACATAAAATTGTGACTTTGAGATAAGCAATTCTTGAAGAATAATACATGTATACTGAAATGAACCAGGAATATGTAACTAGAAATGTGTTATAAGAAAACTTGCTACAGCTAAGTGACTGGGGTAGGCTTCAATCATCCCTATGTTTTTTATGTTTATAAAATGGAGTCTTATCATTCTGATCAGAGCTTTAGCTATACATGCAAGATGAAGATCCTTGACTGTCTACAGAAGTTGAAGGAAGACTGTGTTTGGACCCTTACATTAACCTGAGTATCTTGAAAACCAGGTGTTCAATGTTATTAAAGGGGAACACAACCATAAAGCATGTTGTGCTGCAAAGTAAAGAGCTTACAAACCATGAACTGTGATGCAGATTTGATAAAAATCGGACAAGAATTAAGGAAGTTATGGACAAAAGAATATTTTAACATTGGTGGTATGGGTGCCAACATTTTGAATATTTAATGAGGTGTCCAAAAATTTAAAAATGTATTTTAAAAGTTGTTCTTCTTACAAATTTGGATTACTTCGGGGGAAGTGATTGCTTGTCTCTATAATTAAGGATAGGTTAAATACCAGCAAAATGATCTTAAAGACCCATTATAATTAGGTTTTTATATACATTGTATTTTATTTGGACTGTATGATGTCACAAAGCCTAAAATATGGCTGCATCCTTGATGGGCATTTTGAATATATTCAAACCACTGTAATTTCCTAAATTTGCGACGATTTTGATAAAAATTGCATAAAAGTAAATGGTTTGCTTAGCACTTTACTCTGTCAGACACTGAGAACTTATGTTGCGTTCTCCTTTAACTCTATTAAGATACTTCATGCATAATTGGTTCTTTGGACATATTCAAACAGTTTGTGATATGCATAGGTGAGAAACTGCTAGATTGTACCCATTGGCTCTATTAAGAATACATAATATTGGCATGACCGGCTCTGATTATATCGGAGTACGAGAAAAATCCTAGGTTTGTTAATTGCCACTTATTTGGCTTTTAGTACACAAATATTCTGAAAGAAATGAATGATGTTCCATCCTCTAGACTTTTGGCTGGCTTTTAACGTTTAGATCAATTGTCAGATAAGGAAGATTTTGACTAAATCGTATTTCCCCATGAAGTAGCTAGCTGTAGCTTCGAGACAAGAATTTGTAAGACATAACTTTTCATATATGACATTTAATCTTAACATTTAAAGCCAGAATGAAGACCAGGGGATTGAACAACATAATTATTTTTTTTTTTTCGGACAAAGTAACTAACAAACTATTCAGTTCTCTTGTTATGTAATCAGAGCTGCACATGCCAGTGAGTTCTTCCAGAAGCCTGCCTTTGGCAGCAACAATAGGTACTGATATGTACTACAGGCATCATGAAGATGTTTTTAAAGGTTGTATTAGCTTGCAAAGGTAATAAGTATTTATATTAATTTTATCGGGTCAGAAGTAGCACCAAATATGCATTTTAGCTCACCTGAGCCTTTTGTCTCATAGGTGAGCTTATATACTAGACAAATACAATGCAGTCATTAACAAATATCAGAGAAACCATATGAGCTGAGTCTCAGGGTTGTCACTATCAGGGAAAAGTCATGGGAATTAAAAAATTCTAGGTCAGTGAAAAGTCAGGTAATTATGAAAAAAAAGGTCAGTGAATTTTAAAATTTCCCAAAAAAAAAACAACAACAAAGAAACAGGGAAATATCAAGGATTTTTGTAATTTCAGGACAAAACAGCTCTATTAATGTGACAATTTTGAGGTTATATTGTATGGTTAAAACCATAATTAGCAATTGAAATGCATCATTAGGCCTCTCACCATTCTGGGTTCCAGCGACTATAGGAGTACCCAGAGATCCCCTCCTTGCAGAACTTGGTATCTCACATGTGGCCCCAGCGAGGGCCACATGCGAGATACCAAGTTCTGCAAGGGAAGGTCGGGGGTGGGGGGGTCTCTGGGTACTCCTATGGTTTTTGCCCATTTCCGGTTAACGGTCAGCTCAAAATAAGTGAAATAAACTTGGAAAGAGCAGTATAACTAAACCCAATCCCAGACTCTGTTGTATCCAACTTTTGAATGAGTCATCTTAGAAAGATAACATTTGGTCATGATATTCTGATTGTGTTTGAAGTTTCCAACCATTTTAGTGACAGGTTATGCTGCTTTTCTTTTAATGACAGATTTCATAACACCCATTTTCAATTTGAGCTTTTGTTTTTCAATTTTTAGCTCACTGGAGCTTAAGATTCTGGGGGAGCTTATAGGACTGACAGGCTTGTACCTATATATATATAAGTTTGAGCAAAGTTCAACAATTTGTTCATGAGATAGGAACAGACAAACCATTTCTGGTTTTTGACAACCTGTGACCTTGAAAATAAGGTCAAGGTCCCCAAAATCTAATCAAATCTTTGATAGATTTCAATGCTGAACCAAGCTTAACAAAATGCATGGATTTGTTTGTGAGATAGGGTGCAGACAAGCCATTTTTGGCCCAAAATTGACTGTTTTGGGGGTCTGTGCTCTTGAAACTGAGGTCAAAAGCCATCAAAACCATATGACTGTTTTCCCCCATCCTAGTGATGTAACCTTGCAAGGTCAGACTCTGTCTATAGGTTCAGGAGGTATTGTGTTTCAAACAGGTTAGGATGACTCCAAAGCAAACAGGAGCCCCGAAAAACCCATGTCCAATTCCCTCTGGTGGAAGGACCCATAGCTATCTCCTCTGAATTCATATACACTATGAAGTTTAGACTTTATAGACATATTTATCTTATTAGCCTTTACAAATTTTGTGATGACAGGATTTTATATCTCGGTCAAGCAGCCGTCCTCGGTGGCTCAGTTGGATGCGCCGTCCGACTGGAGACCAGGAGGTCGCGGGTTCAATCCCGCCGAGGTCGGCAACATTCTTTCGTGGAGATTGATCATGAAATATTTTCTACGGTCATTCTCTCCCTTCCGCTGATTCAAGAAGGGTAGTTGTCAGTTTCTGGCGAAAGAATGTGCACAATACTGGTTAACCGCTTAGAGGACTAAGCCTGCCCAGTAAATACGTGGTTAGGTAAACTGACCGTGCTCGACTTGACCCTACTGGGTTGACTGGGCCGTAAAACCTCAACACAAACAAAATCTCAGTCAAGTTTGAATATGTGGAGTAAAAAATTATGACACTATGTAAAAATTTTTTAAAACCTTGTTCACCAGTTGGGCAAGGCCTGCTATCCTTGTAGCAGGTAAGGGTAGATGGGGAATATTTTTATTTCTTCTGTTTCTTCACTTTCATTCCTGTTCCTTACTTCCCTGTCCCTCTCTTTAATCTCTTCTACTATCTCTTCTATCACTTTTCTCCCTTTCTCTGGGAGATGACACAAAATGACCCACAAGGGTTGACGTGTCATTAAACCCCAACACAATCACAATCAATCACCCTCTTGAGACCACAGTAATGCTTCAGTCTTCATAAAACTATACCAGTATGTTTGTCTTGATAGCCAGCCTCGGTGGCTCAGTTGGATGCGCTGTCTGTCTGGAGACCAGAGGTCGCGGGTTCAACCCGTTCCAAGGTCGGGAACATTCTTCTGTGGAGATTGATCATGAAATATTTTCTACGGTCATTCTCTCCCTTCCGCTGATTCAAGAAGGGCAGTTGTCAGTTTCAGGGCAGTTGTCAGTTTCTGGCGAAAGAATGTGCACAATACTGG
>CAXHKG010000059.1:0-52084 GCA_964016985.1 Anodontia alba | reverse complement strand
GGGACAAGCCCTATAAGTAGAAATTATCCAACGTCAAGCTCCTGTGATTTGGGGAGGGCACACTATATAAGCATGGTTAGGGATGTGCTTATTTTCAGAGTTTATCTGGAACGGGGTGGGGGCGGGGCGGAGTGGCGGGGGTTCGATGTAAAAAGTCGGGAAGGGATTCAAATATACTTGTCCGGAAAAGGGGTTCATGTCTTTCTGGAAAGGGGGTGGTAAATTACCTTAACTTGATATTATGTTAACTTGATATTGATAATATGCAAGTAAATTCTTGTTAAGTCAACTGACTGAGCAAATGAGCAGACATGTATATTGTTTGTCGACATGCAATAGGCCGCGGCCGGTATATGTTCGTCTTACTTTTGTTTGGAGAGGGGTCTCAGTCGTGTCTGGAAAAGGGTATGGTTCCCGGCGGCACATCCCTACCCTTTTTTATAGTAAGTGACCCCGGGGGCCCAAGCCTCTGAGACCCAAGCCTGGTGGGGGTTACTCTGGATTTTGCCTGCTACATAGGTTAGGCCTATTTGCGGGGTGGGGTTAAAATATTGAACTTTACTATTGGAGGCGGGGGGTGGAGGAGCGGATATTTTTGGGGATATTGACCATTTGCAGGTTTTTTTTTTGTTTTTTTTTTTTTTTGGTGGGGGGGGGGGGGGTCAGTTTCAAAACTGGCTATTCTTTTTGGGGCAAAATTCTCGGTAGTTTGGGGTCTTGTAAGAATCGGGGTTAGAACCTTCTGTTGAACTGATAGTTGTTTTTATTTAGTTTTAACCGCTCTGTTTCTGCTTTGCAACAGTTCAATGCCATTAGAGTAAAAACGGAGCTCTGTTGAAAACTGTTTAAAACACTTACATTATGAATGCAATCTTTATACAGGAAAAATAATAAACGAAAACTACACTTTTATATCAAAAGAAAGCAAGGGGAATATTTTTGGGGTATGCTAATATCTGCAGTTAGTTTTTGGGGTATGGCTGATATACCATTTTTTTTTTTTTTTTTTTTTTTTTTTTTTTTTGCTACAGCTGGTATACTATTTTTAGGGGTAAGCACTAGATGCTGGAGCCCAGCGAGGCATGCAAAACCCCACCAGACACGCACTGGTCACTTATTAGAAAATACACAGAACCATACAAGTCTCTCCGACAGGTATAGAGCACAGAAAGTGACAATGTTGGCAACCGGGCTAATTAAGAAAGGTTTTTTTTTTCTTATTTTAAAACGAGTAGGCTATAAATATATCGAGAAGTCTTTTTTTTCCGCTCTTTGCAATATCTGTTTCTTCAGCATATAAACACATTCTCAGATGACAAGGAGATAATACTTTTGCAAGACTTTGCAACAGATGAAAGTAGTTTTTTTCAACTGCTTCATCTGTCTGGTGATATTTACACAAACTATCAACGGCTTTAACAGGGTTCTAACTAACTCTAAATATGATGTCCTATTTTAGCAGTTGGGATCTGAAAAGGTACTTTATGTTTAGTGTTTTCCAATGTCGTACTTATCTGACATGTACCTAAATACTTAGTACATACATGTATAAAGAAAATAATCAACAGTGTTGTATTAGTATGAAAGATATGTCATGAAGGAGCATCGTAATTCGGCATTTTCGGCACTGTTTTTTTTTTTTTTTTTTTTTTTTTTTTTCTTTTTTGGGGGGGGGGGGGGGGGGGCGGGGGGGGATGGGGGTGGGGTTACCGAATTATCCATACTCCTGCGTAACCAGAATCAGATGAGACGATCTCGGTGCCACCAAGCGCCCACAAAATGCACGAGCTCGGTCGTGCTTGTCAGATTGTTCATGATATCCACCAAACACTGTTAAAGTTTATTTAGAATATGGGTCGCGCTACGTGAAAAAGTACCTTCGAACATGCGTAATATGCGCAGATTCCGATCATCCTGCGCATGCACGAAGTACCATCCGGGCCTTTGCTCTCCAGTCATACATTCTGTAGTAACCAGTGATTCTGCTAGCGGACAGTGAAGGCTCAGTTCTGGCCCCCAGGTTATAAAACTTTTTTCATGCTCAACTCAGCAGAGTATGAAATTTTCTCTGCCAATAAATATGAAAATGCCAACAAAAGTTGGCATTTTCATATTTATTAGCAGAGAAAATTGCATGCTCGGCTATGTTAAGCAAGAAAGAATTTGCAATTGTTAGTAATTTGAGATTTATTAGCAGGACAAATTTCATGCTCAGCTGAGTTGAGCATGAAATAAGTTTTATAACCTCGGGGCCAGGTTGCGCGGATGCCTTCAATCCTTTGCTGTCCGCATATGCGCGAAGACGTTTTTGTATAGCGCGGCCCAATTCTGTTAGGCCATATCTTTTGTCACGTCACAACATTTTCTAATGGCCGCGGCCCATAAGTTGTGGCTCAGTCGGGTGTGCGATGCACATCCGACTGATGATCGAGGTCTTGGGTTCGATCCCCGCAGTGTCCGGCAACTTCCTTTCGTGGAGATATTAAATATTTTCCACAGCCATTCTCTTCATTTCGCTGATTCAAAAACGACATGTTGTCAGTTTCTAGTGAAAGAATATATGCACAAGTATAGAGTAACCGCTTATAAAGGACAAAACTTACCCAGGAAAAGTGTGATTATACTGGTTAGGTAAGGACTAATTAAGCCAGCCCAGGTTAGGTAAACTGACCGGCTCGACATGACTTTAACAGTGTTAGTTGCATGGACCGTTAAACTCCAAATCAAACCAAAATATGTTGTTGTTTGTTGTTTTTGCCAGTGTAATAGTGAAATTGCCATAAAATATTGTTTCAGCTTTAGTGTAGGAACATAAAACAACGTCCGAAATGAAGCATGAGCAACGTCGACGTCACATTCATCTCGGACTCCCTATATTGAATCCGTAATTTCGTGACGCCACTTTTATCTCAGGCTCACCATATTGCTCTCATGACGTAATGGCGTAACGGCTTTCAAATGCTCTGGTTAACTTTGAGCCCAGGGTGTCGAAATAAAATTCAATAACGAGGAATGAAGTCCATAAAACCGTTCCGACACTGTGAAATAATTCACAAGTTACTGATGTCATTTCTTCAAACTGTGAATTGACCTGGCGCCATCTCTCAATCATAATTCGCGTCACAAAAATGCCTTGTTTGAAGAAAAAGATAATATGACAAGGACTGCAATCTAAAGCCTACGAAATTGCTAGACTGTGCACTTATAGGGATATGTGCGGTAATTAGGTCGAATACGGTATATAAAATATGGAAATCCAACAACAGATAATGAAATATTGTTAAAAAGAGGAGAAATCGCTCCTCCTCTTTTCCACAATATTTTCAATATACCTCTAACTTCAGGAGTCATATTGCATATATTCATTTATGAAATGTAGTTGTTCGATTTATTTTTCCTCAATTCTGCAAATCTGATATGCCAAGGTACAGATATCTCTAATATCACATCAAAGCGACTATTGATGCTTCTAAGTCCTGCAGAACCTATTTAGTAATCCCTACGTAGATTCTCATTCGAGTTCTCGTGGGTCTGTCACTCTGATCAGATACGCCGTCGGGCGACGACACGCAATTCTGGGCCATTCTCATTTCCAGTATAGATCACAAAAATATAAGTGAAAATACCCAGAAAATGCAACAGTCACATTCCCTTGCCCCGCATGAAGAAACCGCGTGCTCGTAATGGTAACGTCACGAGAAATCGCGGCGGAAACCGCTCAGAGAAAAAAAACCACACTTATGTTCGTTAAATTATAGAACATTTTTTCGTCAGAAATGCATATGAAACTGGTATGTATAGAACCTAAGCATTGGGACAGATAGGCCTATGCAAACTGTAGACTCAGATCAGACGCCACAGAGAAAGCGGGAATGAAACTAGTTAGGGGGAACAGGGGACATGAAAATTTAGAAAACACATTTAGGATAGCAAGGCGTGCGACCAGTGAATACTCAGATCATCTTCCGATACAAAGGCGGTCAGATTTTGCCGTTTGTGGTGACAAACAGGCATGCAAACTCCAGTTCTTGGAGAGATAACAAATCTCTGGTAACATACATCACCGTTTTAGTGAAGGTTTAAATACGCTCTGTGGTGTCTGATCTGGGTCTACACTGTTAGCTCAGGCCTGTCTGTCCGAATATGTAGAATAAGTACGAAAATTCGATCAAATCGAACCCCTTCAGAAATCATCCTGGATCCGCCCCTGATTCATAAACAAGAGGCCCACGGGCCACAACTCGCTCACCTGAGTGAAACCGCCACTGCAGATATGCAGATGGCATGCAACATTTTCCCAATGCTCTTATGACAAGGCAATGACTTAAACAGTTTTTGAGATATCTTGCTTACAAGGTTAGAATGCTGACATTTTCAAAACGCCATAAGTAAACAAAAAAGTTCAGATATTTTTTCGGAAGTCATTTGGTTCATCTACTAATCCTGTCCTTTAAAGGTTTTGTTGTTGTTGTTGTTTTGTTTGTTTTTGTTTTGTTTTGTTTTTTCAATTTTTAGCTCTGGCAACCATTTTGTTAAGCAGAGCAGAACCATTTTAGCAATTTTGGCAAAGGGGCATATGAGGAACATTCATGTGAAATTATTTTGAAATCTTGCCACTGGCCACGGTGATGTCGTTTAAAGGTTATTTTTGGTAAAGGGGGATAAGAAGAACATTTCTGTGAAATCATTTTGAAATCAGGCCACTGGCCAAGGAGGAGATGTTTAAAGGTTTTTTGTTTTTTTTTCTTTCTATTTTTAGCTCTGGCGACCATTTTGTTCAGCCGAGCAGAACCTTTTTAGCAATTTCGGTAAAGGGCCATAAGTGGAACACTTCTGTGAAATTACTTTGAAATCAGGACACTGCCTGCGGAGATGATGTCTTTTAAAGGTTTTTTCTATTTTTAGCTCTGGCCGCCATTTTGTTCAGCCAAGCGGAGCCATTTAGTAATTTTGGTTGAGGGCCACTGGTGGAATATTCCTGTGTAAACATTTTGAAATCAGGCCATTGGCCAAGGACTAGATGTCGTTTGAAGATTTTTTATTTGTAGCTCTGGCGGCCACCTTGTTCAGTGGAGCAGAACCATTGTGGCTATCTTGGATTTTAGATCGACACAATTTTAGCTTGTTTCGATCCAGAAGTCATCCTGTTGCTAAAGAGCAAGTTTCGGCTCAAAGCGATCTAAGATTTGAGAAGAGATGTCGAAAATTGATTTTCAAGATGGCGGCTGTGGTTGACTGTGGCCATCTTGGATTTTCTTTCAGCTCATTTAGCTAATTTTCGTCTCATAAGCGCCCTAAAGCTCATCATCAAGTTTCGATTCAACTGGATTATAGAGGAGATGTCCAAAATATGAATTCTCAACATTTTTTTCCATATACAGTCGACTCTCGTTATCTCGAAGTCCAACAGACTCTCTGAAATACTTCGAGATATCCGTATCTCGACATGTCAGATTTGCAGAATTGAATAAAAAAGATAAATCAAACAACCACATTTCACAAATGAATATGCAATTTGACTCCTGAAAATAGAGATATACTAAAATATTGTGGAAAAGAGGAGAAATTGCTCCTTAGGAGCATTTTCTCCTCTTTTCCACATTATTTTGCTACCTGTTGTCATAGTTTCATGTTAAAACAGGGACCAGATTTTCACTTCGAGATAAGCGAGTTCGAGATAACGAGGTTCGACTGTAAATGTATAGGGCCAATACAAATGCATGGGAAGCAAATTTGACCTTGCCATAAAAAGGTCAAATGTCAACGTAGGACCATCATGTTAGCAATTTTGGTAGATCTCCTGTGCAAAAATAAGGCCCCAGGGCTTATTTGGTTCTGGAGGAGAAGATTTTTAAAGGTTTTTACCATATATGGGCATGACAGCCATCTTGTTCAATGGACCGCGACTATTTTAGCAATCTTTCGTCCCCCCAATCTAAGGATGCTCCACATGAAACTTGAGCAACATTGGCCCAGAGTCTTCAGAGGAGATGTCGTTTGAAATTCTCAACATTTTTCTCATACAAATGTATGGTGCCCATACAAATGCATAGGGAAGCATACTTGACCTCGCCGTAAAAAGGTCAAACGTTAATGTACGACCATCATTTTAGCAACTTTGGTAGCCCCCCCGTCCTCGAGGATGTATGCAAAGATTCAGCCCCAATGCATCCTCTGTTTTGGAGAAGAAGATTTATAAAGATTTTTAGCATGGCGGCTATCTTGGTCAATAGACCGCAACCATTTTAGCAATTTTTCGTTCCCCAGCCTATGAAGGCCCCACATGAAATTTGAGCAACACTGGCCCAGAGGCTTCAGAGGAGAAATCATTTGAAATTCTCAACATTTTCCCATACAAATGTATGGTGTCCATACAAATGCGTAGGGAAGCAAACTTGACCTCGCTGTAAAAAGGTCAAACGTCAATGTACAACAATTATTTTAGCAAGTTTGGTAGCCCTCTCGTCCCCGATGGTTTGTGCAAAGACACAGCCTCAAGGCATCCTCGGTTCTGGGGAGGAAGATTTTAAAGGATTTTACCATATATGGGCATGGCGGCCATCTTGGTCAACGGACTGCGACCATTTTAGCAAATTTTCATTCCCCCAACCTAAGGAGGCTCCATATGAAATTTGAGCAAAATTGGCTCAGCGGCTTTAGAGGAGAAGTCGTTTGAAAATGTTAACGGACGGACGGACGGACGCACGGACGGACGGACGAAACGTGATCACAATAGCTCATCCTGAGCATAGGTCAGGTGAGCTAAAACGGCTGCGTTCGATGTAAAATTCACTATCTAGGCATATGCAATTAGCTCCCTTTAAACAGTAAAACCCAAAGACTGAGGGCTTTACCCCGCATTTACCAGGGTATACTGTTATTCATTTACATTATCTATATATTAAAAACATTATAATTATTAAAATACCCAGAAAATGAAACAGTCACAAAGCAACATTTCCCTTGCCCCGCATGAAGAAATGTGATCGTAGCGGTAACGCCACGTGAAATTGTAGCGTGAAAACCGCTCCGGAAGAAAAACAAACATAATTTATAGAGCCTTTTCTCGTCAGAAATGCATACGAAACTGGCACGTATTAAAAATTTAAAGAACCTAAATATTGGGACAGACAGGCCTACGCAAACAGTGTAGACCGAGATCAGACACCGAAGAGAACAAGGGAATGAAACTTATTTGGGGGAATAGGGATTCTGAACATTTGGAAAACACTTTTAGGACAATAAGACCTTTGCGACCAGTGAATACTCAGATCAGCCTGCGAATCAGTCTTCGTTGTTCGCATGAGCTTCTTTGGCCTCTGGGCTTTTCAAGATCGTCCTCCATGTACACGCGTTTCTTAATTAAAGACAGTATTGGTTTCTTCAGTAGGTGTCTTTCACAGGTATTCCATTTTTCACGGGTATTCCGGTATTTCGGTAGTATTCCGGTATTTCGGTAAGTCGTGTGACCAGGCGAAATGTAAATACCCCTTTTATCTGATAATGTCAAGTTTCTTTTTACCCATAACCCATAACTTTTTTAAGGATTTTTAGAGAATTCTGTTGGATTGTGCAATTTCGGAATTATTGTTATAGTATCATACCTTCTGTCCATATTTCAAAATTCCATTTAAACTAAAACACACATCTTTTCAGATTAAGGGACCGATGTGGTTATCTGATGGCGGACAAAGAGGGTCAAGAGGGAAATAATGAAAAACAAAACAAAAATCAAAGATGTCATTTTATTGGATTCTTATTGGCTTCAGGTCCCTCTCCCATCCGCTTGCTCCTTCGTCTGATTCACAAAGACAACGCTTACTGTAAAAGAAATAATACTCTTAGGAAGCCTAAATATCCATGTTTTTAACAATCATTAAAAGTATGCCATAATGTAGACTTTAATTTCCATTATAATAATATTTGGGTTACCGAGTTTGTTTACACATTTTTTTTTTTTTTTTTTTTTTTTTTTTTTTTTTGAGATGTAAAGCAGGTATTTATGAAACCAGCATATTGAGACAAAGATTTTATGGTAATTTAATCATTTATCTAATCCAATATGTATAAATGCTGTTCATTGCTTGAAAAAAAAATAATGGTTTTAAAAGAGGTGCTCTGTAGGTTCAATGCGCTTGGCATTGGTGTGTATTTTGTTTCTTAGAGAGAGAGAGAGAGAGAGAGAGAGAGAGAGAGAGAGAGAGAGAGAGAATGAGTGCAAGTCACACATTGATATGAATGAGGATTTGAATGTTATATCAAATATATGGTGATTTTTGTTCTTGAAGAAAGGCTTGATAAACGGTCTTTTCGTCCCAGTGTACAATTGTTTTGACTAATAATTAAATTTGCGCGTGATGACGTCACAATCATGGTGGCCGTGGTAGTCAAGTCGTTGAAACTGGAAACCGGGGGCGAGTTGCATAAGAAAAGCGCTTTTAGGTAGCGCTCTTTAGCGCTTTGTTTTTGATATGCAACGGTCCGTTTGATGAGAGCGCTTTTTAAAATGTCTGCAAAAATGACACGATTTTCAAACTGGAAATTTCTCGTAAAAAGCTAGCGGTGCTTGCTTCAGCGATTGGTTTTGTGTTCTATGGTCATTTATGCACAATGCACTTCGTCCAAGAACAACAACAAAAAACATTTAATTTTTTAAAACGGGCACTGACTACGTCGGGCGCCGCCATTTTGTTCTGTCTGGTTGCTATGCAACGTTCTGTTTCAGACAGCGAGTCAGCTCTAAACACAGTTACGAAACGCCACAAAGCGCTTTTTGGTAACGTACCGTTGCATAGCGAAGCGCTCCGAAGCGCTCTGTAACGCTCACCTTATGCAACTCATCCCGGGTGATGCGAGTTCAAACCCAGTCTATGCACTTTTTATTTTTTTCTTTTATAAACGTTTTTATTAGTTAGTTTATTTCTGAAAACATATTTTGCCTAAATGAATAAGACAAAAAATGGAAAACCCTCTCTGCAGAAACATTTTTTCTCTACCAGTTGAGATTATTCCCGACAGATTATTCCAATATCCATTGCACCTACCTTTATGTACTAGTTCAGAGAGTGGGAGTCTGGTGAAGAGCATACTCGTGTGATAAGTTAACCAAATTATCCCAGTCCATAGAAATTTGATGGACCTCTTTGGCTGAAGGCAATTGCCTTGCCCTGTCTTACATATCTTTAGTCAAGAAGTCGTGAAGAAACATTAATGTCCACCTAATTTTCTGTGTTTTATTTATTCATTAGGGTTAATATGCTTCTGCTAAGCAGGCATATGACGTCGATACAACATTGCCTCAGTGTTTTGAATCTCAGAGAAGGATTTTAAAGATCAAATGACAGTTTTTTATGGCAAGCCGTTTTACTATTTATTAAGCAAAATAGATATCTTATATATTATATCAGATATCTTATATAGGATATAAGATATCTAATATAGGATATAAGATATCTGATATACTAATTCAGATATCTTATATCCTATATTAGATATCTTATATCCTATATAAGATATCTGATATAATATATGAGATATCTTATTTAATTCCGCATATAAGATATCTAATTTACCATATAAGATATCTTATTTGTTAAATAAGATATCTTATTTATTAATATAGATATCTAATATACTAAATAAGATATCTGATATACTAAATGAGATATCTTATTTGATTTAATAAATAAGATATCTTCTTTAGTAAATAAGATATCTTATATCCTATATGAGATATCTTATATAGCATATCAGATATCTTATATAGCATATTAGATATCTTATATGTCAATTCAGATATCTTATATAGCATATTAGATATCTTAATTGACATATGATATCTATTTTATATATCTAATATAATATATCAGATATCTGATATATTATATAAGATATCTGATATATTAAATCAGATATCTGATTTATAGAATAAATAGTAAAACCGCTTTCTGGCAAGCCATTTTACTATTTATTATACAGTATATCAGATATCTTATATAGGATATAAGATATCTAATATAGGATATAAGATATCTGAATTAGTATATCAGATATCTTATATCCGATATAAGATATCATATCCGATATAAGATATCTGATGTACCATATTAGATATCTTATTTAATTCCACATATAAGATATCTTATTTACCATATAAGATATCTTATTTGTTAAATAAGATATCTAATATATTAATATAGATATCTGATATACTAAATAAGATATCTGATATACTAAATAAGATATCTTATTTAATTGAACAAATGAGATATCTTCTTTAGTAAATAAGATATCTTATATCCTATATAAGATATCTTATATAGCATATCAGATATCTTATATGCCAATTAAGATATCTTATATAGCATATCAGATATCTTATATAGCATATAAGATATCTAAATTGACATATAAGATATCTTATTTATATAAGATATCTAATATAATATATTAGATATCTTATATATTATATAAGATATCTGATATATTAAATCAGATATCTGATTTATAGAATAAATAGTAAAACGGCTTGCCATAGTTTTTACTGTTTCAATGGAATTGCTATGTATAACGATGGAGCTTTTTGTCGTAAACCACATCAAAAGGCCAACCCACTGCGAAGTTATGCTAGCTCACAGTAAAATAGCACATTATTCACATTCGAAAAAATTTCATTGATATAAACAGAAATACAACCTATAATGCTATATTCACATCCCACAAATTGGCCAGAGTGTAACATTTTGTTTAAAGGTAAAACTTCGCAAACATATTTTGAATAGGTTTTCCTTTGATTTGAAAATCGAAACTGTTGACTAAGTTGTACCTTTGAGGCTAGTATAGGGTTTTAGGGATGTGGTATATTTGCCTTTCTACTTGAAGTGGTATGGGATATTTGACATTTTACTACGAAGGATGTGGTATATTTGGAACCCAGTTTAGTACTTTTATGGATATTTAAAAATAAAAGTAGCGATATTGCAGGGAATACACAGACAGGATATAGGATGTTCGTCTGTTAACTTCCAGGGATACAGGCTTTGATGACACCCCCCCCCCCCCCCCCCCACACACACACACACACCACAAATGCCACCATCACCATATCCTATACAAGCCTCACCTTTTCTCATGCATGCACATCAATATGCGCTCTCTCTTTCGTCTCTCGGCCACCGGACCTGTCAGCCTATCAATGTGCTGGAGTCATGCAAGCGGCCAGGAATTCCCATGATTCCTGAGTTATGTACTATGTATGAAGTCTTTAAAGGGGAACGCAATATAAGTTGTAAGTGTGTCTTGGAGTGAAGTGCTTAACAAGCCATTTATTTTGATGCAAGAGTTTTCAAAATCGGCCTAGAAATAAGGAAGCTATGGTAGTTTCAATACATTTAAAATGGCTGTCAGGGATGCCGCCATACTGTAGGCTTTGTGACGTCACACAGCCCAAATTAAATATGCAAAACCACATTTTAAAGGTTTTTTAAGAATAATTTTGCTGCATATTTTTATTACTTTTTAATTATAGTGACAAGCAAATCATTTCCCCCAAAATAAACCAACTTTATGAGAATAACTACCTTTATGAAATGAATTTTAATTTTTATGGAACCTCATTAAATATTCAAAATGGCGGCGACCATTCCACTAATGTTAAAATATTCAATTGCCTATAACTTACATAATTTTCACCGATTTTGATCAAATGTGTGTCAAAATTCATTGTTTGTAAAGTTCTTTACTTTAAAGTACAATACCTTTTAAGGTTGCGCTCCCCTTTAAGTGAGGCCTTCCACGGAGGTTTGGGGAACAAGGAATCATGCTCATTTGCCTTTTCCTTTCAGGGAACATTGGAAAATATTTTATGGGAACAGGGTAGCAAAACAAATGTTATGGGAATAGGGAACTTGGTAATTTTGAAAATTACTTTTAGAGAACATGGTCGGTTATTTTTAGGGAACATATGGTACCTCATGGGAGGCCTATATAGTGGGGTAGCTTTGCACGCATCTAGGTAGTGCCTTATTTCATATTAGGGTGCTAATATTACTCCCGAATATACATGTATGACAAGTTATATCTTAAAAAAAAGATATACGACGAAGTGAAAGAAGACATGTTCCATATGAATAATGTGAGAAATTAAAAAAAAAAAAAAAAAAAAAAAAAAAAAAAAAAAGAGAGAGAGAGAGAGAAAAACCTTAAGTTGTTAGGTTTTTAATGGTTGCTGGAGATATTTTGTTTGTTTTGTTTTCAGTCAGTTACCTTCAATAAAGCTTTTGCCTTAAGTGAGCTAAACCAGGGGACCAGTGGTTCTGTAAATGCTCATCTGACATACCAAATTTGGCTTTAATATGAAATAGGCCAAGGCAACTGAAAGTCATTATTTATATAAAGTATGTAGAACTTCAGATAAGTCAAGGTTAAGCTTAATGCAGGTCATCATTTATATAAACTTTGTAGAGCTTGTGTTCCCAATTCTGCATCCCAAGTTTCAAGATGATAGGACTTTGATTCTGGAGAAGAATACTTTGAAGGTTTTTTTTGTTTTTGTTCTTTTTTTTTTTTTTTTTTTTTTTTTTTTTTTTTGCCATATATGGGTATGGTTGCTATCTTGATTATGAGATCTGGAGCATTTATACAAGTTTTCATATTTTCTTCCTAATAAGGGTCTATATAAAATGTGGCTTTGATTGATTAAGTCGCACTGGAAAAGAAAATCTTTGAAAATTGTCAAAACTGATAAAAAGTATGACTTCACCCAAACAAATCAAAATGGGCCGGCACGAACACCCAGATTGTGAAGTTCTAAATTTTGCATTACCTCCCTTGCCCGCAAAATTATTTATTATTTATGAGTATAAACATTTTATTTGTCTCTCGATTTTCTTATTTTTGCTGCATATTTTACAACCTCATTACTAAATATTTTTCCTCTCTAAATCATCTCCAAATAATACCTTAAAAATCGTTTTCAGAACTTGCAAATCACTTTCCTAAAGTGTACCCACAATCTGTTCTGAGCAATTTTCGGTCAAGGCCCTCCGGGTTGAACATGCATCTCTACTAAACAAAGGAATTCTTTATCATTACGAAAACACACCTGTTCAAATATATAGAAAATTTTACCTCCAAAAACTGAGAATTTTTCAGGTAAAAAAAACTCTGATATTTTCATATATCTGCTCAAAACAGAGATTGTGGCTACTCGTTAGAACCGCCTTGCCAAAGCAATTCTAACGAGTACCCAAAATCTATGTTTTTGAGCAGAAATATGAAAAATAATGTTTACCCATGTAAACCCCACTTTTACTATATAAAAGTGGGGTTTAAAGGGGTCAAAATTATATAGGCATGTTTTCGTGATGACTGCATCAATCCTACACTCCTCTGCGATTTGGGCGTGCAGTTGATGTTGCTTCCTATGTAGTCAACTTTACGATTATACACAGTGCTGAAGGATTCACGAATGAACTGTCCCGATGAATGGAAACGGTAGTAAACGTATTATAAAGAACTAATTTCCCCTACGGAAGAATTTTCGCACCGTAAAATCAAATTTTTAAAACCGTCGACGCAATAGTTATTGACAATTAACTATTATTCTTTCAGCGTCAACGTGAAAATCATATTTAAAACTAATGAAAAAGTGCAAAAAATTAAACATTTCATACAACTAAATCTCTTTAACAGATCAATTATCATTTCATGGCATGTGCTTTCTTCCATACCGTGGGTTTAGCGCAACACTGCAGTAACTACATATTTTGGCCAAAGTGACTTTTCTTCCAAAACGGAAAGCATTTACCATAATGCAAGAGCTCATAAAATCTTGTAGCTGATTTATGAATAGTTAAGGAGATATTTGATATTTAAAAAATGTTGTATCTGAGGGATTTATACATTTCAACGCAACAGTGTTGTAACTTAAGTTACAACAGTATTGCAATTAAATAAATTAACTTTCAGCAAAAATTTGAATGCAACACTGCAGTATCTCCACATACCGCTGTGTTGCACTCAATTGTTAAATTAACTTTTGAATATAATTTTGAGTGCAACACTACAGTATCTCCTCATAAAGCATTATTGTATTCTCAATTTTATAGAAAATTACTTAAAACTCATACTGCAAAAAAGTGTTGTAATTAGAGTTACATGTTTTTTTTTTTTTTTTTTTGTTTTTTTTTTGTATGTTTCATAGATAGTTTGAATGCCAAACTATCTATAATCTGCTGTATTGATTTTTCTCATATAATTGCTGAAGCAAATAATAATATCTCCCTCTTTAAGACCTTCACCTTTCAGTTGTTTTTCAAAGTTGAGAGGCGGGAAGCATTTGAAGTCAAATCACAGGTAAGTTAACTGTATTTTATATCTGAAGATAATGATTTATACAAGTCCTATCATTAAACATGATATATGGCATATGTTTACATTTTTTTTTTTTACCTAATTAATAATTTCTAAAGGCTTCAATATTTATCAACTTGCACACTATGAAAGGGAGCTATCATTATTTTCCCCATCATAAAATAAATTACAAAAGTGAGATACATGAACAAATTGCTGCACATATCTTTAACCCTTGTCCTGCTGAATATTAATGCTGCCACTCCCATTTGTGACTATCAACCTATCAAATTACTTGATATAATATATTCATTCAAATTTGAAGACTGAATGGTGAATAGTATAGAGGGGGTGGACAGGGGGGTAGGCATTCCCCACTTCCCTCCCCCTTACCCCCACTTCCCTCCCCCTTTCCCCCACTTCCCTCCCCCTGTCCCCCATTTCCCTCCCCCCTTACCCCCACTTCCCTCCCCCAAGCAAACTATTCCCTCCCCTAAATCAGAATTTTTAATATCCCCAACGCTATAAATAAATTCAAACGACTACGCAATCTACCTTCATGCAGATTTTGATCCCAAACTACACCCCTAATTGTCGCATCCGCTTTACAGAATAGCTAAAATTTGCACCCTCCATTTCAAAAGTCTGCGTAAGGGGCTGCATGTGAGCCATATGGAAAACAGGTATCATACGATGATGGGCCTTGATCCGGTCCTAAACTGGTCAAGAAAACATGTGGTGGGCCTAGGTCCGAGCCTAAACTGATCCACATTGGCACAAAAACAGTCGTATAAATTTCTGAAATCAAAACTCAAGAATACCATGTAAATCTGCATCTTCTTTTAATATTTTTGGTAAGCATAATCCCACACTTGGGGGTCAGTGAGAACTATCATCTTTTTTGTGGTTTTCTCAAAAACTGAGAGTTAATTGTTGAATGTGCGTGGTGGTTGACAAAACACGGGCCACTTACGGACCCGGACTCATGGACTTATGGACCTATTTACAATACACGGACTGCATAACAAAATACGGACCAATTATTCACGGATTTGACAAACCACGGACCTATTATTCACGGACTTGACAAAGCACGGACCGTTATTTAAATTACGGACGCTATTATGATATATGAAAAAAATGGAGTAATATCAAAATCGGAATAACGTGACGTTATGGATAACGTGACGTTACATTGTCGGATTTTTTATACCCATCCTAATGATGTAGGTCTGCACTGGATTTGTTTCTCGAAATTCAACTGCGACGATGATGTTGTCAACTTGTATGATAGTGCAGGCGGTACTTACATTAGAAGTGCCGCTAAAATGGCAATTGCAAACATGATGTTTAGCCCTATGCCGAAAATCTTTGTAAGACACTTTAAATGCTTTGTACAAACGAATACAAATGACTGTGGTTTTACACCATTGCAAATATGGTCAGCATCCTCACTGGAATTAATCCTAGTGGCAAACCATATACTGTCTCTACAATGAGAGATCATCTTATCAAAGGACTTGAGAATCAAAACATAACAGTTTTCCCACACAGAAAATTATGTTGTGCTTCATTATAGACTTTATCTGTGATTTGTTAGTTGCCCTTAATGATTAATGGATGAGTTCACTTCTGATGTATATAATAATCACAATTTATGGTCGTGTCAAAAAGTCTGTGATGCCCTTGTTTATCTTTTGGATAATATTTTTATAAGATTTGGAACTAAACTTTATAGACAAACTATTGGTATTCCGATGGGAACTAATTGTGCTCCTCTTGTTGCAGATTTGTTTCTTTTTTTGTTATGAGAGAGATTTCATGAAGTCTCTCTCACGTGAAAATCAGGCTGACATTATTGAGGCTTTCAATTCAACTTCAAGATACCTTGACGATTTATTAAATATTGACAATATTTACTTTGACCAAATGGTGGACCGGATATACCCTACGGAACTCCAATTAAATAGAGCAAATTCTTCCGATACCGAGGCACATTTTTTGGATTTGAATCTATGTATATCTAATGGTACAGTTTCCACCAAAATTTATGATAAACAGGACGATTTTGATTTTGATATAGTCAATTTCCCTTTTCTGGATGGCGATGTCCCCCGGCGTACCTCATATGGGGTATACATATCTCAACTTATAAGATTCGCCAGAGCTTCTTCAAATCTTAATGACTTTAACTACCGTAATAAAGCCCTTACTGCCAAACTTCTTCGGCAGGGCTATCGTTATTTTAAACTTCGTAAGGCGTTTTCGAAATTTTATCGCAGACACAGTGCCTTGTTAGAAAAATATAGCGTACGTCAGTCTGAAAACACTTCTGCAACAAGGTATATCGGAACCCGAATTTTACGGTGACTTAGTGTACAGATTTAGAAAAATTGTGGGTAAATCTAACTTTTCGGAGCAATTCAGAAAACTTATTAACCGTTATAAAAGAATTGGCTATAGCCTGGATATTATGCGGCAGACTGCATGCCTAGTTGTCAACCCAATCATTGTTGATGGCTATGCTTCACTCTTTAATTGCACGACAGCGGTTCGGGCCTCAGACTTAATGACGGCCTCTTCGTAAAACTTTAACCAGTGGGTTGGGGCTTGACGATATGATATGTCTTTGGCTTGGCCCGCCGTGGTTCAACTACTGGTTTTCATTTACTCTGGAATACAGTAGAATTAGCCATGAGTACTCGTCTTTGTTTATTATAGTGATAAATTTGATTTTTATGTTTTCGCTTTGATGCATTGACTGAGTTGGAAGCCTTTATGCGAACCGAATTTTTATGTATTTCTGTATTAAGAGTAGCATCGGGACCCAGGGTGAAGTTAGCTAGCTGTAAAAGTGCTTTAAACCCCCCCCCCCCCCCCCCCCGGTGGTTTGCTCTACCGACCGTTCTAAGGCGGTGGTCCCGGTGTTAGTCTTACTCTTTCTTGCTTTGTGGTTTATTCTACGAGGCGACTTGTTGTATGTCTTTCCGTGTGTCATTTTGTTTTTGTGTTTTTCAGTCCTTTTAGTATTGCGATTACCTCGCTTGGGGAAGAGAGAGCTAATCTTTGTGCTTTTCGTACGTTTGTTCGGTTTGTGCTTGTTTAGATTTGTCAGTTTTCTCTTCCTCTTGGGGTCTGGGAAGGGCTGCGGTTTGTGATTGTGGCACTCCCTGGACTTTTCTCTTACCTTTTTTTTAGAAGACCTCCAAACGGACCGAACAAATATATATATATATATATATATATATATATATATATATATATATATATATATATATATATATTACATTTTTACCACTATGGAAGATGAGAGAGAGGGCTGGGATCCCGTAAAGCTAGCTTAAGCTCCCCTTACCCCCCCCCCCCCCCCCCCCCCCTGCCCACCTCCCAACACACACACATACACACGCGCGCGCGTGCGCCCCCCAGTAATTCATTACTGACCGTTCCAAGGCGGTACTTTCATTGTGGTACTTTTTGTTCAATGTTATGTAGTGTTTCACTTTCTAATGTATTACTTTCAACAAGTATGTATGTTTAAGATAATTCAGTTAGTTTGGGTAACAGAGTTGCCATCATTTTGGGAAAAAGTTGCCAGCTCTGCTGGCCAGCTGTTCATTTTGAGGCTGCTTAATTGTATTTTTCTGTCTTTTCCTTTGGTGTTTGGGTTAGATGTGGATCTGACTGTATCAGTTCCCTGAGTTCACTTATTCACTTTGCTTAAAGTGACTGGAATTCCACTGTTTTGTATCTGCCGCATGCCAGATTCTGGCTTTATGTTACCATGTTAAAAATGCCAAAAACGGTTTCATCAAATTATCAAAAAAAAAAAAAAAAAAAAAAAGAAAATCAAATGTTTAGATTACAGGTTATACGAGACAATCAATTAAAATTATGATTTATTACTTAGTTATTTTGTAGTTTTCAATTAAATGACGATGTTATTGCTGCTACGGACCATTTGCGGACCAAATTTCGGACCATAACTAACTGACCATTCACGGACCAAGGACTTTTCACAGACGATCTGATTGCTATAACGGACCGATGTACGATGCACCAATTACGGACTAATTACGGACTATTCACGGACCACGGACTACTCACGAACCAATTAGCGGTTAAGTTTACTATATTTTGCATTTAATACAGACTATTCACGGACCACGGACACGGAATTTTTATTGGTCCGTAAGTCCGTGAATGGTCCGTGTTTTGTCACCGGGCAACGTATGATTGATTTGATTTAGTTGGGGTTTAACGACACGTCAACCCTTGTGGGTCATTTTATGTCGTCTTCCAGAGAAAGGGAGAAGAGAGCTAGGAGATAATAGAGATGAAAGAGAGGGACAGGGGAGAAAGGAAAATGAATGAAAGTGAAGAAAAGAAGAAATGAAAACATTCCCCCTCTCCCTTTACCTGCTGCAAAGATAGCAGGACTTGCCCAACTGTAAGCCAATATCAATTACACGATACCTTTGCCTCACCCAACCACCCAACCGGGCAACGTGTATATTTCGTGTTTGGAACACCTATCACAAAATTCATGTTGGATCTTGAAGTGTTTTTTTTTTTTATTCTTTCGTGAAAAGCGCAAAAGTCCTTATCACACAATAAGCAAATAAAATGATTGTCTACAGCAGACGGATAATTATTTCTAAAAATATGGATTGCCACTGACGAACTTTCGGACTCAAAGGGAAGCAATCAACTAGAGATGAACCCCCAACATCGATTACTCTGTGAAATGAGTGCCTTTTGTATATCATAGAGAAAACTGGGATTATTTTCCTTATTCTTATTGAAAACCTTGATTGTGGGTACTCATTAGAACTGCCTTACTGAGGCAGTTCTAATGAGCACCAACAATCTATTTTTTTACCCTGCCTCACAATAGTAGCAGGGTATTATGGTTTCACGTTGGTCGTCTGTGTGTCCGTCCGTCCGTCCAACAATTCGGGTTTAGGGGCTACGTCCCATTGTAAATCTCCTTAGGGTTTAAAGGGCTATAAGCTCCCTAACCCAAAGGTTTAAAATGTATCTAAACAGAATAAAGCATGATGTGGTTTCAAAATTGAACCCCCTTACCCTAAATGTTGGCTCATGAGTCGTACGTCCGTCTGTCCGTTCATCCGTTTTTTGTTTCCGGATGATAACTTGAGTAAACATCAATGGATTTTCACGAAACTTGGTTTGTTCATTGATATTGTGGAGATCTTTTTTGGGATTGCTAATGAGCAAATTTTGTCAATTTTTTACAGAGTTATCTGCCCGCAACATGACAATGGCGGGGTATTATAGTTTAACGTTTTTATTGACGCAAAACTGGGAAGAAATAGGACACAATCATTTTGATCTGAAAAATGTTAGTTCCAGAGCAATGAAAGACATCATTATATCATATGTATTTGTTATCATTATGGGGAATAATACAGTGTACTCACCATTCTGGGCATGTGAGACAGACATTCCTGCAGTAACTTTATAGAAAATTGAAATTCATTTCTGGAATCTCATTTCAGGATGAACGCGGTCAGAGGCTCAAGCCACCAAGGAAGTCCTGGCTGGAGTGGGAGTGGCAGGCAATGCACCCTGCAATGTTCTCATGTACTTCATTCATTATGCGTCATTTGGAAGCCCACAGACATGGTCCCAACCAAACATTGACAAAATCCTCAATTTTGGCAATACATTATACATGTCAGTTTCGAACAAACAAAAGAAAGATTATCTGATGATTGAAGAACTACCAGCTGAAATATGGAAGTGGAAAGTGTCCTACTTAGATGCAGTCACTGGTCCACTGTTTTCTTTGTCAAAACAAAAGGTCGCAGGCCCATTCAACACCTTTGAGACAGCATGCAGCAAATTGTGCAAAGGAGCAGTCTCTATAAGGCTGTTTTCATGGCCACAACAGATTTTCTTTAAACTTTGTTGCTTCAAATTGGTACATATTGACTGTCTAATGGTGAATTTCTAGACTCTTTGGTCCACTGGTTTTTGCTGTATACACTATTAAAGTGGGTGGGGTAATGTCACCCCATCAAGGGTATACCAACAAAAATGTTATTATTTTTGTTCAAAGTGCACGACTGGAGGCGATGTTTGCTGTATGCTTACTACCCTTTTAGTCATAACTGCTGGCGATAACACTTTTATAAATATCAAAAAAGAGAAGAGTTTATATGCGCTTGTAAGTTGTACCCAAATATTAGTAATTTTTATTCCCCAACTTTACGAAAAACCACAACACATTTACAGTTTTCAACTTATTTCAAAGATCTTTCATAAATATAATGTTGATGCAATAGCCATTCTAGGTATATGTCAGAATTATTGTTAGTCTATAAACTTAAAGAGTTACCCGCCCCTGAAATTGGATTTTACCCATTTTTGTTTTAAATCAGAGTGCATTTATCCATTTGTAGTACTCACAACTTCATTTGGAAGTGAATAAACCGATTTTATGCAAATATTATTAAATAGATGTGGACAAAGAAGTCATTTGATTTAATAGTGCATGCTAGCAAGCACATGAGCACAACATCCCACGGTACGAGCACCACTTCTTCACCAACAGTACCATCCAGTGATTGGGTTCAGTCCTTGTGGTCTAAACGCGTTGCAAAACGAGCAAACAATTCTTACATAGTCACCAACATATGGTATTTTACTACCGGGTATTGTGTTGCTAAGTCCTTCCACTTTGTAATTCTCCCATTAGCTGATTCAACAACCTATCTCACTTTGTACCTAGCCTTTAATCATTCGCTTCAGTCCTATATTGCTTCTGAGATTTGGTTAGGAAGTGAGACATATGAGAATTGATTCCATAACCCTTTAGTATTTCTATAACATCCCTGAAGCCGCGGTCTACAAAAACCAGTAATTGATATTTTCTGCATTATTCTTTGACATGTGTTTGGTAATCTTAGCATCTGTGTTTTATCCCATCTGCAGGATATGGTCCCATCACAGTCAAAATATAGCCATCAGTGGGCACAAGCATAATAGTTTTCAGAAAAAGCAACCTTACAAAACTGCCAGATGATCCGTAGAGATAACTTGCATGTTCTTGTAAGGTGGTGTCAGGCAAGGTGTCATTTTTGCCCCCAAACCATTTGTGTTATTTCACCCTCTTAATATTTTGACTTCAGAGATGATTTTAGAATAAGCAAATTGCAATTGTCGAACCTGCGATGAAGTTTTCTCTCCTACTTACGCTTTCTCTGCATCAGTTTACGTCGTCAGTGTTTCTTTTACATTAGAAGAATTGATGTAACAGACAGGGTAGCATTATATGCAGCCCTTTCATCTTAACAAATCAATCTTTGTGTGTTTTCTGTGCTTGGAAGAGAGACGATAAATATCTCTGATGTAGAAATTTTGAACAAAACAGTGTTCTTTTAGAACAAGGTGTTTGTGCCCATGTAACATTTCAACAATTTTAGAAATAAGAATTGGTTCTTTTCGCATTACCACTGTTTGTTTAAACTGCAAAACGTACTCATCTTTATTGTTTTGCAGCTAGTTTTACAATGCAGGGATTGATTTTTCAAGCTATTTAAGACT
Source organism: Anodontia alba (assembly GCA_964016985.1). Taxonomy (NCBI): domain Eukaryota; kingdom Metazoa; phylum Mollusca; class Bivalvia; order Lucinida; family Lucinidae; genus Anodontia; species Anodontia alba. Next base: position 30,160 of record CAXHKG010000059.1, on the reverse strand, counting down.
GACAAATGATTCATTTGAACTGCCTTATCTACTAAATTAAGAACTATTCGGACTCAAACCATCACAACATTCTCCTATTAAAAATATACTGAAAAACACACACATACTCTTTTTCTAAGGCCTGGTGCCAACGCATATTAACAGCTATTTTTTTCAGTTATCATTCATCCTCATTTTGCTTACAACCAACCCTTACAAAAGCATTATTTCATCCTAACTGAATATTTCTCACTGACTGCTTTTTATCAATCATTTATTGTTGTGAAAACTGATAAGAACCAGTCATTTGCTCCTGTACTGTCATCAGCTGTGACAATATTAGGTTATCGATTTGCATTTATGGTGATATTAAGTTGTATATACATACATCAAATTGGGAAGAAAGCATTTCCTTCACATACAATATTGTCTACAAACAGTGATTTGATTCTGTGTTTATCTACAGAGTTTTTTTTTATATTGATATATTTGTTTCATTATTTGTTTTGAACATTCATCTTTCATTTTGACCATTTTACTATTATTCATCATACTTTTGAACATTTTTGTATTTACCATACTTTTTTGACCATTTTACACATATATTCAAGTAGGATTTATATATTTATAGTCAAGTAGACAGCCATTTATACAATTTGTTGATTATACTGTAGCTTACATCTGTCAAGTAACAGAATAGATATGCCAAATTCAAGGCGGCAAAAGTGTAAAGGATGTGGGGAATGCTTTAGCAAGCGGCTTAAACTTCTCAGAGTAGACGATCATGATCTTCGTCATCTTAAGCCATCCCTGAAGTCAAGGATTAAAGAGGGAGATATGATTTGTCACAAATGTTTAGGGGCTAAAGTCGACCCCTTGCCTGACACCATCTTAAAAGAAAGGGGGGCAAATATACCGGTAATGCCAAGCACCACCACAGCATCATCTGAAGCGATAGATGAAGGACCATTTGAAAAGAAAATCAAACTAGATATACCTAGAAGCAATTCTTCTTCTAGAAAATGTATAATATGTAGTGCATACAGAGAATTGGATTCAAATATTTCCTTTAAAAGTCTTCAACCAAACCATAGGGCAAAATTCTTTGTCAAAACCGGCATAATTGTAAATAGAGGAACTCGGGTCTGCTCTAATCATTTTGAAGGAGATACTCTATCTAAGAAAAGCTATCAGAAAATCACAGCTTCTTCCAACTCTTTTAATGCAACCAGTGAAGATATTAAGGAACTTCTGAATGAAGTCCGTAACAATGCACTACATGGGTCTCATACACTAGATTTTGACGACAGCACTGCAATGAATGACGAGGACTATATGAGGCTGACGGGAATTAAAAGTTACAGTTTGACGAAGTGCTTGCTCATCTTTCCTCATTACGTTCTACTTCTGTTAGAAGCAGTCGTACAGCACTTGCACTTTTGCTCGTTAAACTCAAAATGTTTGACAGTTGACAAATATTCCATAAATAACTAGAAAAAGGAAATGCTAGCATGCACTATTAAATCAAATGACTTCTTTGTCCACATCTATTTAATAATATTTGCATGGAATCGGTTTATTCATTTCCAAATGAAGTTGTGAGTACTACAAATGGATAAATGCACTCTGATTTAAAAAAAAAATGGGTAAAATCCAATTTCAGGGGCAGGTAACTCTTTAAGTTTTATGGACTAACAATAATTCTGACATATACCTAGAATGACTATTGCATCAACATTATATTTATGAAAGATCTTTGAAATAAGTTGAAAACTGTAAATGTGTTGTGGTTTTTCGTAAAGTTGGGGAATAAAAATTACTAATATTTGGGTACAACTTACAAGCGCGTATAAACTCTTCTCTTTTTTGACATTTATAAGAGTGTTATCACCAGCTGTTATGCCTAAAAGGGTAGTAAGCATACGGCAAACATCGCCTCCAGTCGTGCACTTTGAACAAAAATAATAGCATTTTTTGTTGGTATACCCTTGATGGGGTGACATTACCCCACCCACTTTAATAGTGTATACAGCAAAAACCAGTGGACTAAAGAGTCTAGAAATTCACCATTAGACAGTCAATATGTACCAATTTGAAGCTACAAAGTTTAAAGAAAATCTGTTGTGGCCATGAAAACAGCCTTATAGAGACTGCTCCTTTGACATGGGATTTGTTACAAGTGGAAACTCATCACCATCATATACCACAGGTATAATTAAAGAAGGCTCAAAATACTCTGTGTTTGATACACATAGCAGAAATGCAGAGGGAATGTGTTCTCCTGATGGAACAGCTGTTGTGACTTTCCATTACGGACTCAATGACCTTGTCACTTTTTATTCAAAACTAGCTAGATCTCTTTCCCTGAATAATGAGTGTCCGTTTGAATTAGTTCCCATTGTTACTACGTAAAAGCTGTCCAAGTGATGATGACCTTTCTAGTTTTGAAGGGTTCAGCGAGACAGACTCAGAAGATGAACCTCTCACAAGACTTAGTTTTAAATTGTCCAAAGATAAACAATATCAGTGCAGGACAGAATCAGATCAGTCAGTGCTGTTAGGTGAAGGTTTTGACCAGACATTAGATAATGAAGATCTACATAGTTCAGGTAGTGAATACAAGCCAGATACATTTGAGAAAAAAGTGATGTCTAGTCAGGTATCTTCCTCTAACATTGGCTCATCTGATTCTGAGCCAGTTGTTTCAGAATCTGTTAGAAAAAAAGAAAAGAAAAGAAAAAAGAGAAAAATAAAGGGTACAAAATGCAAACCAAACAAAACAGAAAAAAGCCTGAATTGCCAAACCGAAAATATGATAGACCTTGCGAATGCCAAGATTCAGTTTAAAGGTAAAAGACATAGCAGAAGACTGCGTGGAGCCCTCAGTTGTCAGTTATCTGATATGAGAAAAACAAAGGCCCAAATGAAATCTGACAAAAATGATAAATTCATAAAACCAGACAAACTAATTACTGGTGCTGCAGGTTGTACTGAGGGGTCAGACCAAACTGCAGAAACAGTAGGGTCTCATGGGGCAAAATGTGTGGAGGCTGGTTTCACAGGGGGATCAGGAGAGGGTCAGTTTGTTTGTGGAGGACAATCAGGGTCAGAGGAGGTGGCATATGGGGCATTTGACAGCAGTGGTCGAATTGTGGAGGGGCAGTTTACAGATGGTGGGACCTCGGGGTCAGATATGGTTATCTGTGGGAAAAATGGCAATATTACAGGATTTGGGGAGGGGCAGTTACCTATCATAGGAATGGCAGGGTCAGGAATGGTGAGTTCTGTTAGTACATCTTTGCAGGGGCAGATACCAAGAGGAGAAAAGACAATTTCAGGAGAGGTGAGTTATAGTGGGCAGACAGGAATGCCAGGGTCAGGAGAGGTGAGTATAGTAATGCATTTTTGGAGGGACAATTATATACTGGAGAAAGAGCAGGGTCAGAAGAAGTGAGTTCCATGTATGGGGGAATCAACAATGATAGTGTATCTTTGGAAGGGCAATTGCTTAATGGAGAAAGGGCAGGGTCAAGAGAGGTGACTTATGATTATCATGTGCTTTCAGAGGGGCAATTTCCTACTAGAGAAAGGGCAGGATCAGGCGAGATGAATTATGGGGGAATTTCTAATGTTAACTCTGTTTTAGTGGGTAAGTTAACTACTGGAGAAAAGGCAGTGTCAGCAGAGGAGAATAATGGTAGTATGTCATTGGCGGGGCAGTTGTCTACTGGAGAAGTGTAGTGTCAGTTGGGATTAGTTATGGTAGTGTGCCTTTAGAGGGGCAGTTATCTTCTGGAGAAAGGGCATGGTCAGGAGAGGTAAATTATGGAGGAATTGACAATGATAATGCATCTTTGGAGGGGCAGTTAAATACTGGAGAAAAGGTGGTGTCAGGAGAGATGGATTACTGTAGTGTTTTTATGGAGCATCAGTTACCTACTGGAGGAAGGGCAGAATCAGGAGAGATGAGTTATGGGGGGTTGGTCAGTGATAGTGCATCTTTGGAGGGCAAGTTACATACCGTAGAGAAGGCAGTGTCAGGAGGGGAGAATTATGGTAGGGTTTCTATGGAGCATCAGTTATGTACTGGAGAAAGGGCAGAGAATTATAACTGTGTGTCTATTGAGGGGCAGTTACCTACTGGAGAAAAGTTAGGGTCAGGCGAGGTGAGTCATGGCAGTATGTCTCTGGAGGGGCAGGTACTTACTAGATCAAGGTTAGGTGCAGATCATGGTAGTGTGTCTTTAGAGGGGCAGTTTACTTCCAGAGAAAGGGCAGGAGCAGAAGATGTGAGTCATGGTAGTGCATCTTTGGAGGGCCGGTTACCTACTGGAGATGGGCAGTTTAATACTGAAGGAAGGGCAGGGTCAGAAGAGGTGAGTCATAGTTACAATAGTGCATCTTTGGAGGGGCAGTTACCTATTTGAGAATGGTTACGGTCAAGAGGTCATGGAAGTGTATCTATGGAGGGGCAGCACCCTACTGGAGAATGGCTAGGGGACAGGACAGGTGAGTCGTGGTAGTGTGTCTTTAAAGGGGCAGATACCTACTGGAGCATGGTCAATGTCAGGAGAGGTGACTCATGGTAGTGTGTCTGTGAAGTGGCAACCACCTACTGGAGAATGGTCAGAGTCAGGAGATCTATCATCACAAGGCACCAGTTGCAATGACAATCTACAAATAAGTGATAACTTTTCTTTGGCTGGCAACAATATGTCTTTTGATGAATTCTTTATTGAGCCTGGTGAAATCCAACAAAGTCTAAGAGGCAGAAAACGCTTTAGAGATGAAAATAATTGGTCAAGAAATGTAAGAAAGAGACGCAAAAATTCAGGTGAGGTATATATTGACAAAAAGGGTAGAGCTAGACCTGCAAAAATGATGAAGAAAGGTTGTGGAGAGAAATGTAAGTTCAAATGTCATACTAAGTTCTCCAGTCAGGAGAGAGAAAAGATTTCCCACTCTTACTGGGAACTTGGCGACACAACCAGACAAAGAGATTTTATAGCCAGGTGCTGCACTGTTCAAAACAAGAAGGTGCAAACTGTGAAACAAAAGTAGACGTTCACAAACTTTTATTTGGTCACTGCCACTGGACAGTAGCAGCTACCAAAAAGTCTGTGAAATATTTTTCCTTGATACACTATCAGTCAGTGACCGAACTGTCTCGACAGCACTTTTAAAATCCAAAGCAGGAATAGGTATGTCTGCAGGTGATAAACGAGGAAAGCACAACAACCGCCCAAACAAAACTTCTGATGAACAAATAAATGATATAAGGTTTCATATCGAGTCTTTTCAGCCAGTCGATAGTCATTATTGTAGAAAGAATTCCAGCCGTAAGTACCTTCCATCTACCTTAAGTATGAGAAAAATGTATGGAACATACAAGAAGTGGTGTTTACAAAATAACAAAAGGGAAGTTACAGAATCCATGTATCGCAAAATATTTGTAACTCAATACAATATTGGCTTTCACAAGCCACTAAAAGATATGTGTGATTTTTGTAGCAAGTACAAAAATTCAAATGATACAGAAAAGGAAGAGATGAGAAGGGAGCTTGAAAACCATTTACTAAATAAAGATGCTGCAGACAAACATAAGCAGGTAGACAAAGATAAAGCAATGCGCTCTGACAATCCAGACTTTTGGCTGCCTGTTTTGATCTGGAGCAGGTATTAATTACACCAAAAGGTTTTGAGCAGTCTCTTTACTATAAAAGAAGACTAAATACTTATAATCTCACTGTATACAACCTAGGTGACAAGAATGGCTATAGCTACATTTGGCATGAGGGAATTGCTCAGAGAGGTGACTGTGAGATTGCCTCATGTATTGAAAACCGCATCTGAAAGTAATAAAAAAAACATAATTCTCTATTCTGATAATTGCTGTGGCCAAAATAAGAATCGATTTTACATCTCAATGCTATGGTACAGTCTACATAAATTCAACTTTAATTCCATACAACATAAATATTCGGAAAAGGGGCACAGTTTTAACGAAAATGATAGTGTACATTCAGCAATAGAACATAATTCCAGAGAAGTTGCAGTTTATACAACACCACAATGGGCTCAGCAGGTAAGAACGGCAAGACTAAGCCAACCCTATATTGTAAAAGAAATGGGGCTAGGAGATTTTTATGACTTTGCAGAGGTATGCAGCCAGTTTAAAAATTTTGATCTGGATGAGGATAGGCAGAAAGTTTATTGGAGTGGGGTAAAGGCGTTCAAAATATCAGCATGTAGCCCCACTTTAATTGATTTCCAATAAAATTTTGATGGCCCAGTCAACAAACTAGATCTTATGCAGAGAAGAAAAAGTCGGGAAGACTCTCAAATGCCTTCTGTTTTACCATTATCGTGCCTCAGAAGTGACTATCCCAAGATAAGTAAACAGAAGTATGAGGATCTGCTGTCTCTCTACATAGATAAAAACCATTCCAAGTGTTCACCATGCATTTTTCGTTATGCTGTCTCATGAATAATAGGTAGGGTGGGTCATCAAAAGTAAAAGTTTGATTATCAGAGAACAGGTCACTTAAGGCCTTCTTCATAAGATATTTTTTCTACTTTACTAAATTATGTTTTATTGTTGATAGCCTGTTGATTGAAGAGATTTTATCAAAACCATTAAAAGAGGCTTGCACTGGGATTGTAGGTAAATTACAATGCTTGAATTTGAACAGTAGCCCTCTAGCCCAGACTGGCTCCTGCCTAACTGATAAACTGGTCAATGGTCACTATAAAATGTTGTGTTTTAATAACCCTTATCCTGATTAATATATTAATTAAGTAGTTGCGGTCATGGTACCAAAGCCGTAATTCAAAATCATAAATCCATAAACGAATGACGAATCAGAATGTTCAGACCAACAGACATGGACCCCAGAACAAAGGGTGTAATCAGGCGTCCGCGGATAGTAAGCATTACTTGGTAAGCAAGCTTCGCCCACCATGCCCATGGGCCTGAACGAAGGAAATATCGGTAGAAGCGTATGTCCGGGATTTGGGAAGTCTACTTATGGCGCGTCACTGGCAAAAACATCAGAAACAATTCTGGAAACTGCCACATTGTAGGGATTGACTAGATCATGATGTCTCCCATAGAACTTCTTAAGTGTTGCTACCAGTTTGGTTTTTTGATACCCCTGGCTCAACAACTTTTGAGTGAGCACTTTCCCACGCTCCATGAAGTCCTGATAATTTGAACAAGTTCTGGCATAACGGATTAACTGTGAAACGTAAACGCCGTATGCTGGTGCAGAAGGGATATTACTGCTCAGGAAAGGAAAGTTAACGATGGGAAAATTGAAGTCATCCCGTTTGTCGTAAAGCCTAGTAGTAAGCTTTCCATTGTCGATGTAGAGATAACAATCCAAGTATGAGGAGGAGGCTGAAGTCTCCGTTGTTTCCTTTATTTCAAGTTCACGTGGGTAGATGAATTCTAAATACTCTGCAAATTTTGTGTTTTTCAGAGACAATACATCATCTATATATCTGTAGGTGAAATTGAATTGTTGTGCGAGGTGTTTCTTGCCTGCTTGGAGGAGACTTTGTACAAACTCCGCCTCATACGAGTATAAAAACAAGTCGGCAAGTAACGGTGCACAATTAGTACCCATCGGTATGCCGATTGTTTGTTGAAATATCCGACCGCCGAACTCCACAAAAATATTGTCGATTAGATATTCCAGCATCTTAATGACATCTGCATCTGAGTATTTTTGTGGTGCATCAGAGTGATCCCGAATGAAGTATGTGTCTTTGTAGCCAATGACAACATACTGAAATCGACGGTTACCATTCTTGTGGAAGAAACACTGGTTGATAATTAAGCCAGACCCATTTCTGATTGTCAACCAATCAAAATATTTGGTAAAATATTTCATTCAAATATGTGAAGTAACTGACAAACAGTGTAGAGTCTGATCAGATGGCTTTTTAAGGTAGGGGTTTTCATGTTCAGCAGGATAAGGGTTAAGTATTTCATTAACTACGGGTTTCAGATGTAATTAACTATTGAAAGAGTTCACACACCACAAATGGGTTTTTCTTTATTTTGAGTTTAACGGCCCAGTCAACACTATTCACATCATATTGAGCCGTTCAGTTTACTTAATCATACTTTTCCTGGGCAGGCTTATAGATAAGTGTTTAAACGTAATGATGCATATTGTTTCATCAGAAACTGACAACTGCCCTTCTTGAATCAGCAGAAGGGAGAGAATGACCATAGAAAAGATTTCATAATCAATCCCCACAAAAGAATGCTGCCAACCAGGCAGGTATTGAACCTGCGACCTGATCATCAGTCAGACATGCAACCTTGTAAGCCAACGAGGCTGTCAGATCTACAAATTGGGTAAACTGTAATGTGTTAATGTTGAGATTGATCAGTGGTACAACACACAATATTGGTTGGGTATAATCTGCAGACCAAACCATGCAGACCAGTGGACCATGGACCGGTCTGCAGTGGACCAAAAGGGGACATTTTGCAGACCAAGTACCTTGCAGACCAGACTTTGTGCAGACTATATAGTGAATAATTTTGTATCATTTTTTTTTTCCATCCTCTTTATCAGTTATCATTATATATTCATAAACAGATGAACTATTTTCATGAGAAGCATTTGAATAAAAAATACCAAAAAAAAAAAAAAAAAAAAAAAATGTTTTTCCTGTTAATTTGCAAAATTAATTTTTGTAGACCAAGTACCTTGCAGACCAGACTTTGTTCAGACTATATAGTGAATAATTTTGTGTAATTTTTCCCATGCTCTTTATCAATTATCATTATATTTTCATAAATAGATGATTTTTTTTTTTTTTTTAGAAGGATTTCATGAATACAAAAAAATAAGAATTTTGCTCTGTTAATTAGCAAATATGAGTTTGTGTCATTTTTTTCCCCGTGCCCTGTATAAGTTTTCATTATATTTACAGAAAGGAATTATTTTTATGATAATCATTACATTAATACCAAATAATAAGATTTTTTCCTGTTAATTTGCAAAATTAATTTTTGCAGACCAAGTACCTTGCAGACCAGACTTTGTGCAGACTATATAGTGAATAATTTTGTGTATTTCTTTTACCCATGCTCATTGTCAGTTATCATTACATTTTCCATAAAAGATGAATTATTTTTATGAGAAGCATTTCATGAATACACAAAAAGAAAAAAAAATCGGAATATTCCCCTGTTAATACTGTGATTTTATATATTTTTCCCCATGCCTTGTATCAGTTTTCTATATATTTACAGAAAGGAATTATTTTTATGATAAGCATTACATTAATACCAAATTATCAGTTTTTTTCCTATTAAACTCGCAAAATTAATTTTGTGCCTTTTTTTTTTTTTTTTTTTTTTTTTTTTTTTTTTCTTATGCTCTGATTAAGCTTTGTTTATATTTACATAAATAAATTATTAAATAAAATGAAGAAAAGGTAATTGTATTTGTATGACAAGCCTTTCATTAATACCAAATAGTCAGATTTTTTTTTCCTATTATTTAGCAAAATTAATTTTGTGTCATCAAGTTTTCCTCATGTTCTGTATTAGTTTTCATTAGATTTACATTTTATAAATAAATGAATTATTTTTATGAGAAGCATTTCATTAATGCCAAATAATAAGATTTTTTTTCCGTTAATTAGCAAAATTAATTTTGTGTCTTTTTCCCTATGCTCTGTTTCAGTCTTCGTTATATTTACATAAGTAAATGAATTATTTTTATGACAAACATTTCATTAATACTATTTAATGTGTTAGAAAAAAAAACGCTTATTAATATTTGTAGTGGATTTATTTTATCATTTAAACTGTATCTGATATGATGTGTCAGTCACCTGATAAGACCTGTCAATCATCTGATAATACCTGTCATTCCTCTTTGATATCAAATACCCTAAAACTGTTGACCAATGAAATCGCGTAGCTGAAAATCTTTGCCCTCCTTTGGTTATAATAAAAGCAAAGCCTAATAAGTACATGTTTTTCAAATCAAGATTTCAAAAAAAATATTTTATTCAGTTTTGAAACTTTCACTGTAAAAAAAAAAAAGAAAATAATAATAATAGTAAGAATAATAATAAAACCTTGACAAAAAGTGAGTCACTGGAAGTAACAAAGATTTAAAGAAGTAATAAAAATATATTAAAATATTTGTGAAATATAATAAACAACACAAACATTATTTTTTATTATCAGACAAGTAAATTGCAACTATACACAAATCTACTGTCACAGGGCAGAGATTGAGAGCAAAAATCAAAATTACATAATTTAGACAAAACAACAAATAAATAATCAATAAATAAATAAATAAATTCACAGAAACAAACAAAAATTGAAAGATATTAAAAAAAAAGTTTTAATTGTGAAACATAAACAATTCACAGAAACAAACAAAAATTGAAAGAAATTAAAAAAAAAAGTAAATAATTACGACATTTAAACAATCACACAAGAAAATTATATTAATAAATGAATAAATAAAGAAACAATGATTGAAAGAAAGAACAACATTATTTACAGAATAGGATATAAAAACAATTTTGATATTTGGATCAGTTCAATAAATATGATAGGAACAGTTCAATAAATATAATAGGAACAGTTCAATAAATATAATATTTCCTTCATGAAGTACCAAATCATCTCAGTGTAAATTGTTTTATAAGTAAATAAATAAATGAATAAATAATATGTATTGTAGGTATACATGATTTCATTGTAAAAATATGGTCCGACATGTATGTACGGCAGATAGTGTAGACCCTAATCAGACATTGCATTTTGAGGTGTCTGATCTGGGTTTACACTCTTTGCACAGGCCTATCTGTCCCAATACTTAGGGTTATTATAGCAACAGATTATTATGTTCTAAATTTTGTTTTCATGTATATATGTATTATGAATCATCTGGAAAAATTAGTCAATATAAATTTAAATGATCAAAGGGAGTGCATATTTATGTTGTTTAATTTCTACATTTAAATTATAATTTTGTTTTCATGTAAATATGTGCTTATATATCAATATGCTTTTAATATGTTTATGTAAGCTGCAGTATATTATCAAATACACACGATACCAAAAAATTGCATCATCCACCCTGACGATTGCATTGTTTTCAGATGTCTTCTTACATTTTTCATTAAATATTAACTTGATTGCCCATACTGATTTTGTTTGGATACCTCAGTGTTAACTTAATGATATTTAGGAACAGTTGACACTGAATCTCTGATTATCCATGTATTATTTATTATTTTATTGTCAGTATTGTAAAATGCTGGTGAGAATATTAAATACTGTTATCTCAACTTTTTTTTTTTTTTTTTTTTTTTTTTTTTTTTTTTTTTTACTTTTCTATTCTATTATTTGTTTCTAAGCCAAGCCCATTTTCATCCTATTATTTGCTTTAAGATCCTTCCAAAGACTAAACTTATAGGAAGAGAAAATTATATTTATTCTCATACAATCTTAAGAACAGAGGAAAATTCAGTTATTCTGCCATTCTATTTTCCAAACTGATAGGAGGAATTAATAAAACTAAATAAATAAATAAATTAAAAAAAAAAAAATTTAATTAAGGCATGTCATATAAATAATGAAGTTTTATCAAAATTATTCACTGTATAGTCCACACAAAGTCTGGTCTGCAAGATACTTGGTCTGCAAAATGTCCCCTTTTGGTCCACTGCAGACCGGTCCATGGTCCACTGGTCTGCATGGTTTAGTCTGCAGATTATACCCAACCCACAATATTCACTAATCAGTGTAATTAGCACAAATGCTCGTTTTTCTCAAGAATACTTTTTCAATTAGCTTAGGTGACACCAATTTAGAGTGCAAGATTTTCAAGTTTGCTATTATGATTGAGAGGGGCAAATTGCTGACTTGTATTTATTAAGGAATTTATTGTGTTTTAACTCTTATCCTGCTGCATAAATTAATTTAGCAACACCCATTTACATTTCAACCATTCAAATTACTTGATGTAATTTATTCATTCAAATTCGCAAACTGAATGACACTGTTTGCAAAGGTGGGGGTTGTCTTGAACAGCAGGATAAGGGTTTTTTCAACATTTTCTAAAAAAAAAAAAAAAAGAACCTAAAATCTTTTTTGATATCAGATACTACAGTGTTGCAAATAAAATTAAGTAGGTGAGACCCTAGTAAGTAGAATGCAACACTGTTGTAAGTCCAGTTACAACAGTGTTGCAGTCAGATTTTAGCAATAATTTTTGAATGCAAAACTGTTGTAAGTCCAGTTACAACAGTGTTGCATTCATACTGTGGTCATATGAAATATTTTTTAATGCAATACTTTTGTAAGTAATATTTTGTTAAATTGCTCTTCTGACATTAAATATTAGTATTTCAAAATGCATTTGTTTTATTTCTTGCCCTTTAAACTTGCATTTATGTGAATTTCACTGCAAACTATTCATAAACGAAAATATGGTACAGATTTTTGTGCTTCCTGAAAAGTTATGAAAAACCTAGTTACCGCAGTGTTGCGCTAAACCCACGATACAGAGATCATGCCAGCTTTTAGCCAACGATGAATTTATAACGACTTCGTCGAATAAAGTTCTTTTCAGAATTTGTAAAATATTTCGACAACTTTTTACATAAAGTGACAAAAAAAAAAAAAAAAAAAAAAAAAAAAAAAAGTCTTTTTATGCGATTTTTATAAATATATTTGGCCTTATATATTCAGTAGATTCTACCTGATTTTAACTAGATTAGATTATCATTTTGTTTGATTGACCGGCGCGGGAATCATCTTAATATATATATATATATATATATATATATATATATATATATATATATATATATATATATATATATATATATATATATATATATATATATATATATATATATGGTAGACTATTACATTGAAAATCCAAGTTATTTAACATTAGTAAACTCTTCCAAGCGGGCACGTCGGTTGTATTAATGCCATGTGCCTGCTGGGTTGTCCCCTGTCTCTATATAAACATGAACAAAATTTGTGCCGATACTTAGACATTTACATAAATATTTTGTCTTGTTTGGGCTTAACGTCGCTTTCAACCTCCTTCAGTCATATCGCGATGGTGTCTGGATGTGGCAGGGAGCTCAATGCTCACTTTTAGAGTGCTGCATCACTGAAACATCACGCCCCAGACACTTTAACATGATATTCCACCCAGTCACATTATTCTGACACTGAGCTGACCAGTTCTAGTTCTACTTTCTTAGTGCTGAGCGCCAAGCGAAAGAGCAGCTAGTACCATCTCGGGTGGGGGTGGGGGTGGTGGTAACTTAGGGGTAATTTGTAATTTTGGTACGGGTGTAAGAGGCAGTATTTCAAAACCTACCCCATTCATATACCTGGCCTTTGAAAAAAACGGACCCATTCATATACTTGATCATCCAAAATACTGACCTATTCATATACTGCCCTCTGATTTTTGCCAGTACCCATTTTTTGGTGGTTATTACACAAATATCACAGTCAATTCATGCAATACCAAGAGGATAAGCAGCCTCGAAAAATCTCTGAGCGAAAAATATGTGCATGTACCAGGATGTCAGAAAAATGTGGCCTTTCACATAGGAATCCAGAAAAATCGGGCCATTCATATACTTTTGTTGAAAAAAGGGGGGGGGGGCAATCATATACCTGGCAGCGCTGAAAAAGGGGGCCATTCGGCACGCACATCCGTACTATGCCATATATATAGAAAGTTACCCGCCCCCACCCCCCAGACCCCCCCCCCCCCCCACCCCGCCGCGAGAGTACCCTTTTATTGGTATGACCCGTGTGATTTTACTGAGTACGAACAATCTTTGTAACGAAACTATTTTCCAGTACGTAAGAGATCCCCAGCTGACTAACCAATCAGGTTATAGGCATATGATGACGTAGTTCTGGGCACTCATTCTCGCTAACCTGAGATCCCTTTCGAGGAAGAAGTCGACACGAAATCGAAAGCAAGTAGGTTGTGGTTTTTGAGTAAATTTATGCAACTACGTTTTATTTTTCCGTTAAACAAGTTATGCACGATGTATGGAAGCGCTGCTAGCCTAGTTTTATTAATAGCTACTAATATTTTTGTGAAAAATAGTAAAATTAGCCCGGAAAATAAGTGACCCGTTTACAGAAATCAACAACGGCGGTAGTCCTATAAATAAGGCTCTTGGATTCATATGTTCTCGGCGCTGCCTCTATGCTCTGAGCCTCTATGTGACTCGGTTGCCTGGTGACTTAAAATTCTGAAAACAGAACAATATATTCTCTTTTTTATTTCAGTTTTATGCTGACATTTACGTCTATGATATCAAAACTGAAACCGGGGGGAAACGCGAGACGGTGGGTGTTTTGGTGTCTAAAGATACCAAAACGGCATGATGTCTGTTTGGGATTTTCCTTCTTGTATATCAAGATATGTACACACCATGAAATTATGCACCATTCGACGATAATCTGTAACGAAAGTGATCGACGGGGAAAGTCACCAACCGTTCCAGAAGCCAGGCCTCCTAGCAAAACCTTTAAAACCTATAATAACCTATAGTTTTGTGACAAACCTATAAAACCTTTATTTTGTTCATAAAACTTATGAAAAGCCTGTATTTTCATGAAAAAACCTATATTTTTCACATTTTGAACCTTCTCGCGACTCAACCCTAACTTTTCTTCAAAATGCCCTACTATTTTTACATTTTAGTCCCAAATAAGTGATGAAAACTGTCAAGAAATTGTAATTTTTTTCCTCGCTCGCTTTGCTCGCTCGGACTTTGTAAAATTCAGATCAACCTTATCAGAATAAATTTGGCCCAAAAATTCATTGAATATTTTTTCTTCAGTTTTAAATCTAATTGTGAGTTTGGAAACACCTTTCTTTAACCTATATTTTTTATTGAAAAACCTGTAAATAACCTATATTTTGAGGAAGAAGAACCTGTATAAAAACCTATATTTTCAAAGTGGGCCACTAGGAGGCCTGAGAAGCCTTCAACAAATATAAGGTAAAATGGGTAACTAGTTTGTCTGTCCGTCCGTGGTCCTTTAATCTTCTAATCAAAAAGGTTTTTCTATCTATTTGCGGTCCTTATAATTTCTGATCAATAGAGTTTATCTAAGCCGCGGAATGTGGTATTAATCATTAATAATTACTCTATGCAATCTGTCGTCCTCTATAATCAGTTAATTGGATTGCAATTAAGCCGCAATCAAGGGAGTGTTACTGCTTAAACTGTCTTAGTCTTTTTTTTTTTTTTGCAAAGAAACTATTATTTGCTTATTTATTTATTAAAACTGTCCTATATGCATAGGTATTTTTGGCTCTTCTAAATGGTATTTAAGAATATATTCTGCTTAATCAATGACTAACAGCATTTTCCCTTTATTTCGGTCACCGGAATAACCGAAATCACCAAAATCACCGAAATCACCATGGTAATCACCGAAATCACCATCAAGGTGTGGAGTGGGGGTGATGTTTGGTGTGGTGGGGTTGGTAGGTGTGAGTAAAGGTGGGTAGAAGTTAAGATATGGTGGGATTTGGTTACGTAGGGTGAGTAAGGCTATCGAATGTGGCCCCGAATGTGGCGAGTTTTATACCTAAATCTCGGTGGAAATCACCGTTGTTTCATAAAGTTCTGTCACAAATCATACTGTCATATGATGGGGGAGGGGGGGGGGGGGGGCGGGGGTAGGGTGGTAGGACTACGACAGGGTATGCTGTGTTATGCAAGCTGAGTATGGTTATCGAAGGGCCCGGACCAGTAGTGTAACGAACTCCCAGTGGAAATCACCGAAATCACCGTTCTTTAGTTATGCGCGATACCGAAACGAAGTTCGCTGTTACATAAAAAATAATTTTAAATTCGCAATTATTATTTATTTTCATTTTTTTCCCGAGGTAAGTGAAGATGGATTAATACAGTTGCTAACAATCACAAATTAACACGTTCTAATGGTCTTTGATGCGACAAATACCTGATTAATTACCTTGCACATCCTTAGGCGCAAAACCAAACAACATAATCAACAAGTATAATTAGATCATCACTGTAAATTGAAAAAAATCAAAAGAGGAAGAAAACCAAAAATGCATAAAATTGACAAGTAGCATTATACGGACAGACAAACAAGCAAATGACTCAGCCCTAATAGTGATTCCCCCATTATACCCTTAACTTATCTCGCCCTTACCTAACAAACGACCCCTAACGCATCCATACCCTATCCTGATCCATCCTAACGTATCATACCTTCCCCCACCCCGACCTTCCATGGTGATTTCGGTGATTACGGTGGGGATTTCGGTGGGGATTTCGGTTATTCCGGTGACCCCCTTTATTTTTAATAGTCTGTTCCGGTATTTCGTAGGCGTCACATTAATGAGTTTTAATCGGTTGTCATTAATTTCCTCCTAAGTGCAGATTTTATACTGTATGTATGTTAATATGTTATATTTATTTAGGAAAATACTTTGTTATCCGTTTCACCCCAGCATTTATTAACAAACAGCATTTTCTCTATATTTTTAATAGTCAGTTTCGGTATTTCGGGTTTTGTTCTGGTAAATCTAGGTACCGAGGTAAAATTGACCCCGGTTATGGCATGGCTGTCTTCTGGACCTGCCTACATCAGCGAAATATGTATCATATTTCTGCCACAAGTAAGCTACCGCGATCGATATATGCTGCAAAAAAAAGTCTGGGTCTTGTTTTCTTGCAGAAGTTGCGAGCTTCTGCTAAATTCACAAAAGAAAAATTGGTGCAGTTTGGGTCTATTTTGAAATATATGTGTTCAAATGCACTTGTGACAAGGAAAGGCTCTGCATTTTTACATGGGAATAAGTTCGTTTTTCTCACAGAGTGGTTTTCTGCCGAGAGTTCAAGTGACGTCACTGTTATGAGCACGCGGTTTCTTCATGTGGGAGCAACCAAAAACGTAAAAAAAAAAAATCTACCACATTTTATGTGATCAACAACATGGTTTGAAATGTTTATCAACATGGTTTGAAATGTTTATTTGATTAGGCCTTGTGTTGGGGCAGGGCATTTTCTGCCTGTTCAGCACCCATTCCCAATGCCAAATATCCTCTATTTTTCCCAATTTCATCATAATTTTTTCCTCAAAAAATGAGGAAAAGAAATGCCACAAAAAAAAAACTAACAAAAAAACTAAGCGTTGACCTTAAGTGTACTGATTGATCACACAGTGTAACTATGTGTAGTTCAGCTATTGATTATACTGGTTACTGGCTATGCATACTCAGGGTTCGAAATCAACAGTAGCAAGTAGCAAATTTGCTACCTAAAAATTCAACTTGCTACTTGTCAAACTGTTGGTTGCAAAAAGTTGCTACCTGGTATAGTGCGGACTGCCCCAAACACTATCAACTTTGTGTTTTGAATGTCTTCAGTGCAAAGTAGACTTGACATTTCATGTGATTCATCTGCCAAGCAGACAGTTTACATGTAATGTCAAGCCTCATTTTTGCTGAAATAAGAAATACTTTAAAAATACTGTCTGCTAAATATGCTTAGCGTGAAGGTTTATTAACCCGTGACACGGGGGCAGCACCTTTTGCTACCATGTAGATGCATTTTGCTACCTACTTTCAGACAAGACCGGCACAGTGGCTCAGTGGTAGAGCGTCCGCTTTGTGACCGGGAGGTTGCGGGTTCGATCCCCGGCCGGGTCATACCAAAGACTTTAAAAATGGTACTAGCTGCTCTTTCGCTTGGCGCTCAGCATTAAGAAAGTAGAGCTAGAACTGGTCAGCTCAGTGTCAGTATAATGTGACTGGGTGGAATATCATGTCAAAGTGTCTGGGGCGTGATATTTCAGTGAGGCAGCACTCTAAAAGTGAGCATTGAGCTCCCTGCCACATCCAGACACCGTCGCGATATGACTGAAAAAGGTTGAAAGTGACGTTAAGCCCAAAATCAAACAAACAAAACTTTCAGACAAGGTAGCAACTACTTGCTGCTTGCAAAAAAAGTTAATTTCTAACACTGCATACTGGTGGTATAAAATTTACATAAGTAGGTTGGGGCCAAAAACGATGTGTGCGCATATAAATATACGAAAATAATGGTAGTAAGCCTAGCTTTACTTTGACAATCGAATTATTGGTCTTAAAAGGTTATGGTTCTGTAACATCATCAATGAAACGCTACCGAGTACAAGCTGAGAGGCGGAGAAATTTAAAGATTCACCGTCGTTATGTAAAACATCTAAGAAATGGGAGGACATATCCGATTCTAAGCCCGAATCAGATGGTCAGAGCCAAAAGGTATCAACCAACCCAGAAAGCAACACATGATCAGATTCTGATATTTCTACGTCTGAGCCAGTTAAAAAAATGTTAAATTTGATCAGAGAAAATTTTGAGAAAAAAAAAACAACAAAAAAAACTAATTTTGCATCTGCTGAATATGAGTTAACTATCAGCTTCATAAGGCTATGATGAGCAAAACTTTATTATCCTGGCATTTCTCAGATAAAATTAAGTTCCCAATTTTAGCGTTTTGTCGATAATTTTTCCCAATTTTGCTGAGGGGCCTTTTCCAAAAAATACTTGGATACAGTACAAGTTTCGCGAAGGTTATATCGTTCGCGCTCCACGATAAAAACATTTGCTCGTTAGCGCGAAACAAGCGTGGGATGAGCGTTGGTTTTGCGCGAAGCGTGAAGAATGGAACACGAGGTTACGTAATCGTAGCGCCAAACGTATTACTGGCACGAGCGTGACAAGCGTGGAAAAGATGAACAACAGCAGTAAAATATTTCCATCACAGGTGAGTCTGTGAATAAAGATCGATTCACAGTACTTTTGCAGTAGATTTTGATCCAGAAGTTCTCATTCTGTTGACAGAAAACCACAGCACAATAAATAAAATTGCACATTATCTACATGTATGTGTGGACTTGCGCAACCAGGGCTGAGTCTTCCTTGTTTCATATCATTTCGCTTATTTGTGATCTCAATGCCTACGCGACAAATACAAATTGTCCGTCGGGGAAATTGCGATTCCCCTTCAACTTAATGTCCAGTCGGGGAAGTATTTCACAATCTGGCAATAAAATGTTTTTTTTTTTTTTTTTTTTTTTTTTGTTAGCGGTTTAGATGAGTTATTGCTTATGCGACAGCATGTACAGCCCGATGTTAACCAGAGTTACTTGGTGTAGTTTGGCAAAATACCTGTACGATCTTTATTTACCGTATTCGCCCCATTTAGCGCCCCGGGCGCTAAAAAAATTGGAAAGAGGGGGCGCCTATTAGGAACAATAATGTTGCAAGAACGGCGATTTCTTAAATCCAGTACACGCGGTAGCTTCATCATCAGAATATGTGTAAAGGTATACTGTATACACACGGTGTAGTAAACACCGTTATTTATAGATCAGGGGTGCTGACGCATATTGTAAAAAAAGGAGTTGATTAAACACGCGGCCACTATTGCATCTGGGGTCTGTAAACAGCCCGCAACCATCCGGTCGCAGGTATCGTTGATAGAGTTTATAGGCAGATCGGGCATGTCGCTGTCTGCAACAGTTTACTGATGCGAGGGACTTTTTTTTCTTCTGGGTACGTTATTTTCCCTTCCGAGAGCCCCATTTGTAAAACAGTCAGTTTTGGACGAATCCAAATTCGGAAGGGTTGACAGCGTCCGTTTCGTTTCTTTCTCTCTCTTTTTTTTTTTTTTTTTTTTTTTTTCTAAAGTAACTAACTGGGCTGTGCGAAGTGAAATATCAAGAAAATTAGTTTTAATTTTGAGGCTTGCTAAAGAATTATTAGCGCGATATCGTTCGGCAGCAACGCTCTCTGTTGTGAAAGTGGGAAGTCTGCTTCCACAATGTGGGAAGCTGATTGTTTTGACCGCGAGTTTTGAATACACAAAAGTTGTGACATTATAAAAGACGTTTGGACCCAAGTGGAAGGAGAAATTCTTTACACTGCCAGGAAACTTAATAACCGACATGATAAATATGCAGGGGAAAAATCTCCGTTGGATATGTACCGCGTGAAATTAGTAAAACTGTAGCTTTTTTTCTTGAAACATAGTGGAAGCGTAAACGTGTAAAGTGACAAGCAGTCAACACAGATGCATTGAGATAGTGGAGGGCTTTAAAATGCCTTTTGTGTTTAGCTTTACAGCAGATCTGGCAATGACTGGAAGGCTGAAATCTTTACTTTCGGTAAGTGAAAAATATTTTTCTCCGACTGCAGAAGGGGGCGCTAATAACATTTTTCTTGGAAAAACCGTGAGGGGGCGCTTATAGGGGCAGGGGCGCTAAATGGGATGAATACGGTATTTGTTTTTTCATCATATAGTACAGTCAGCGTGGAGGCTATAACGTCCATTCTCATGCGTAAGTTGATCTGAGTCTGCACTAGTCTCAAAGGTCTCATTGTACCAAATGAGTTTTCCCAATCGCCGCACTCCGTGGCTAAGAGAAAAACACACTTATGTGCGTTAAATTATAGAGAATTGCCGGTTGTGGTGACAAACAGGCATGTACATGTAAACTTCAGTTCTTGAAGAGATTACAAATCTCTGGTTAAATACATCCCCATTTCAGTGAAGGTTTAAATGCGTTCTCGTGCGTCTGATCTGGGTCTACACTGTTTGCTCAGGCATGTCTGTCCGAATATGTAGAGTAAGTACGGAAATTAGATCAAATAAAACCCCTTTCAGAAATCGTTCTGGATCCGCCCCTGATTCATAAAAAAATGCTGTGTTCGACTCGTAAAGTTCATTATCAAGGCATATGCAATTAGCTCCCTTTAAACAGTAAAACCTAGAGTGAGGGCCTTATCCCGCATTTACCGGGGTATAAATAAATATTGGCACTGTTATTCTTTTACATCATCAATATATTGAGAACATTAGGATTATTATAATACCCAGAAAATGCAAATGACACAAAGCAACATTCTTTCCCTTGCCCCGCATGAAGAAACCACGTGCTCGCAGCTGTAACGTCACATGAAATCGTGGCGGGAAACCGCTTCGGGAGAAAAACACAACTTAATTTATAGAGCCTTTCCTCGTCAGAAATGCACACAAAACTGGGACGTATTAAAAATATAAAGAACCTAAGTATTGGAACAGATAGGCCTATGCAAACAGTGCAGACCCAGATTAGACGCCGCAGAGAACAAGGGAATGAAACTAATTTAGGGGAACAGGAATCATGACAATTTGGAAAACACTTTTAGGATGATGAGACCTGTGCGACCAGTGAATACTAAGATCAACCTGCGAATCAGTCTTCGCTGTTTGTATGAGCTTCTTTGGCCTCTGGGCTTTTCAAGATCATCCTCCGAGTGTATGCTTTTCTTAATTAAAGCCAATATTGGTATCTTCAGAAGGTGTCTTTCACCTTCAAGCCAATGACAATTCAGATGAGTGAGTGTTTTACGTCAAACTAACAGTTAGGTCATGAAGAGATGGGGGCCTTGGTTTAAAGTCTCATTTGAAAGACTGAAGAAGCCTGGGATCAAACTCATGACCCCTGCATGGGTTACAAGGCGAGCAGCTTTACCACTACACCACCGACTCCGAGGCACACTTTCCCAGAGTTCTCACTAGGATTTTGAAAGTAGGAGTTTAAGAATCCATCTCAGAGAAAAGTTGGGAGTTAAAATTGAAAAATAGGAGTTTGACCTAGAAAACTTGGAGTTTTCGGCTAAATATGAAAACTTAATATTTAAGGACATTGTCTGGACAACTTCATTTTTCAACATAGTTAACCTTGACCACTGAGTGTCTGGTAAGGATCCAAAAGCTTTTGGGGCTTAGGAAATAGTGACAGAACTTCCATTAACTTCCAGACTCAGGAAGTCCAGACTTCCTATCCCTCAAATGGAAGTCCCACAGGAAAATCTAGGAAGTCCCACTTTTTTCCCTGCTGCGGCAGTCTGCCCTTTCTTTAGTAGAACAGAGGTTCTTAATTCAGTGTCACACAGAATCATCATGATATACACTTCTCCTAGATGTGTTTTAAACATATCCTTATCGCTTATTAAAATTCGATCGCATCTTTTTGGAAAGCCTGTACTTGTATGTCGGACCTTGGAGAACGCATCAACATTGGTCCAACTTCGCGTTCGTTTCAAAGCCCAGAGAAAGAAAAAAAGAAAAGAAAATACACGAGAGAAAACACCCAAAACATGTTTTCTTAAAAACAAACTATGCTGAAATTATTTTGTAGAAATGTGTTTAATGAAATATTTGCTCGGATTGAAGCTGATCAACACGAGCGAGTTGCTTACTTCACAAAAATTGCGGGAAAACGGCGCCGACTCTTGCAACAACAAACAAATTAACGGCAACTCTCGATGAGTTACCCGAAGGTGCTGTGTATCTTACATCACCGGGGCGTCCAACTGATATTGGCTTACAGTTGGGCAAGGCCTGCTATCCTTGTAGTGGGTAAGGGTAGAGGGGGAATGTTTTTATTTCTTCTGTTTCTTCACTTTCATTCCTGTTTTTCTTTCTTCCCTGTCCCTCTCTTTCATCTCCTCTACTCTCTCTTCTGTCTCTTTTCTCCCTTTCTCTGGGAGACGACACAAAATGACCCTCAAGGGTTGACGTGTCGTTAAACCCCAACACAATCAATCAATCGATGAGTTACCAACAGCAGTATGTTTGTTCGCGGAGAATAGCAAGCAAAACTATCGCAATTCGCCTATATTTAGACTTACTTTGCGCCTTTTCCGCGCTGGTAAACAGCGCAGCCGGAACAAGGCTACACATTTAGAAACGGGTTTTCCAAAAATTTTGACGAAAAATATGTTTTCTTCTCATTTGAAAAATTGCTTTTGTTGTCATTACAAACATAAGCTTCTAAATTTGAATAAGATTTAAATTTGCGTTCTGTGCATAATTGTTATTTATTTATTTAATTTCACTCGGTAACTCCCGGAAGTGTTGAGGTGTTTTCAGACGACACATGTTCTTAGCAAAATAATAATTTAAGATTTTAAGACATGAATATTTAAAAATAATATTGACTTCATATAATTTCACCGAATATTTTCGGGTGCCGCAGAAGACAGTTTAATTATACAAACATCAATTAATCAACTCAGCATGCGTGACAAATACACACAGTGATCACGCAGCCATTAAAAGGGTGCCGCGACGCTTCACACCGATGTAAATAAAACTATGGCAAGCGGAAAGTGGGACGTCCTTAAAGCTCAGTCAACACAGGTAGCGAATTTTCAATAACTAGGCGGGGCAAACATCATACAACTCGTTAAAAGTGGGCGGGCTTTTTGACAATTTTTGGACATCTCGGGTATCGATTTCGATGGACAAAAGAAATTTCGGGAGTCCGCGGTACGTCTTTGAAGTTCAGTTTGGACGTCCGGTGGCAATAGAGCGTAAATAAGAATCCTCGGAAGGAAATTTTACGCGTACAAAGGCAAAAATAGGCATAAAAATACGCCGGATTTGGCGTTTCCGAGAACTCTGCTTTCCTAATATGTCATACTGTTAAATATTTTATAAATGGGTCACAGATATTGCACCATGCCCCGCCACTGTACTAACATCAAGCGTCATAACTCTTAATAAATTAATAAAGTTTCAAGAAAATATCTTGAATTATTTTCAAGTTACAGAGCGAACACAAATATATTACAGAAATCACTATGATATTCTCGATGTTCAAAGGGCCATGACTCCAAAAGTAGGCTGACTCATCAACGTATATGAAAGAAAAGAAGGGCAGTTGTAAGTTTCTGCTGAAATGATTAACAGCTAATGTCTGCCTGCCCCAGAAATGTGTGCGGGCTTGACAAGACCGAAATAGTTTTGACTGGGCCGTCTACGTCAGTACAAGGTTATCATGCCTGAAGTATAATTTACGATGTACGTACTTTGCATATGAGCCCGCGCCGGACAAAACCTACAATACTACAATGTATGTACGACCAGCAAAGACTCCGGTCAGTCTGTGCATCGACCCGCTTCTTGGATAGTCCACAGACAGTGCATACTGTATGATCATCGAAGGGTCTGATTCTTGGGGGCGGGGGTCCTTTATATGGCATAGTATGGATGTGCGTGCCGAATAGCCCCCTTTTTGAGCACTGCCAGGTATATGATTGCCCCCCTTTTTTCAACAAAAAGTATATGAATGGCCCGATTTTTCTGGATTCCTATGTGAAAAGTCCCATTTTTCTGACATCCTGGTATATGCACATGTTTTTCGCTCAGAGATTTTTCGAGACTGCTTATCCTCTTGGTATTACATGAATTGACTGTGATATTTGTGTAACAACCAGCAAAAAAGTGGGTACAAAAAAATCAAAGAATAAAAGCACATTATCTATAGGTTAAGTATTGACTGTTAAAATATGTTTTACTTTTAAAAACTTCATTTTGTCCAAATGGCAGCTGGTTCTTCTGGACATTCTGAAATTTTCTTGGACAAATTATAAAAGCTAGAAGGTAGCTTTACTGTGTATTCAGCAGAGAGTGGGGGGCTGGCGTCGTTATTGCCATTTCTCTTGCAGGGATTTTGATTGGTCACTATGGATTTTGGCATGAAAAATGTCAAACTTTTGTTGCTTTCTAGGAGGCATTTTTCGTGCGAAGTTATGTCCAACCCTTTACAAAATCACGACTCAAAAGATTAATATTTTACTTGTACTGTGTCACATGTAAACAAATTCGATGTGATCAAGGGATGTAACTAAAACAGGATTCGGCTATATCTATGTTAGACTGGTTCACTCGGTTTGTGTCGCGAAACTAACGGGCATTACCGAGCATCACAAAAAAAAAAATCAATATTAATGTTTGATAAGCAGTCCAGTACATCTTAGATTGACCAATCATCATCGGTCATTTTACAAGATAAAGATAGGCGTCAAAAATAAACTGTAAACAACAGTAGAAATGCCAAAAATGGCAGTCGGACAATGTGCCCAACCAGGTCAGAAAAGTTTCAGACAACTGGAAATTTCGGTGGACTATGGCCTATGGCCGATGTCAAACTGAATCCCTGGCAAATAAAGAGCATGCAGGACAGAAACTACAATAAGCTTCTTTCTGACACCAATTTATTTTCATGCAAATAATTAACAAGCATGCAGGACAGACAATAGGCCATTATGTTTTTGATTGACAAGGACCCCATTTCAAAGATTTTATAGCACAGAAGACAGCTTTGTTTTTTAGCTCACCTGAGCTGAAAGCTCAAGTTGAGCTTTTGTGATCACTCACCGTCTGTCATCGTCGTCCGTATGTCCGTCCGTCCGTCCACAATCTTTAAACAACATCTCCTAAACCACTGATTGGATTTTGGCCAAAGTTCACAGGAATGATCCTTGGTTGGTCCTCTTTCAAAGTTGTTCAAATGGTTCCGGTCCATTGCATATCTAGGTCACAGGAGCTAAAAATAGATTTTTTAACTAAAAACTTAAAAAATCTTCTTGTCAGAAACCACTGGAGCGATTTCAATATAATTTTGCAGAAATGTTCCTTTGGTGATCCTCTACCAAGATTGTTCAAGCCATTTGTATTCATAAAAAAACATGGCCGCCAGGGGGCAGGGCTTATTTTCCCTATGTATCTATATAGAAAACTTTAAAAATCTTCTTGTCAGAAACCACTGGACTGATTTCAATATAATTTTGCAAAAATGTTCCTTTAGTGATCCTCTACCAAGATTGTTCAAGCCATTTGGATTCGTCAAAAAATATGGCCGCTAAGGGGCGGGGCTTAATTTCCCTATATATCTATATAGAAAACTTAAAAAGTCTTCTTGTCAGAAATCACTGGACCGATTTCAATGTAATTTTGCAGAAATGTTCCTTTGGTGATCCTCTACCAAGATTGTTCAAGCCATTTGGATTCGTCAAAAAACATGGCCGCCAGGGGGCAGGGTTTATTTTCCCTATATATAGAAAAATGTAAAAATCATCTTGTCCCAAACCACTGGACCGATTTCCATATAGTTTTGCAGAAATGTTCTTTTGGTGTTCCTCTACCAAGATTGTTCAAGCCGTTTGGATTCGTCAAAAAACATGGCTGCCAGGGGGCAGGGCTTATTTTCCCTATATATGTATATATATAGAAAACTTTAAAAATCTTCTTGGCAGAAACCAGTGGACTGATTTCAATATAAATTGGAATGAATGTGTCTTTGGTCACCCTCTTCCAAGGTTGTTCAAGCCATCATGATTCGTCAAAAAGTATGGCTGCAAGGGGGTGGGGCTTATTTTCCCTATATATCTATATAGAAAACTTGAAAAAAAAAATCTTCTTGTTTTCCCTATATATCTAAATGGGCCTTTATCAGGTAAATGGAAAAAATAACCTCCGTCACTTTTTTTTCCCAAAAGTACAAATTTGACAGAAAATAACGGAAATTTAATGCATATTGATTAAGTTCCTATGATAGACAGATATTAAAAAAAATATCAAATTAAAATTGTTGGTCAGTATTACAAGATTTTATTTTTGATCAACAAAGTCATTATTTTTCCTCACCCTAATAACGATGCCTTGAGTATGACATGTCAAAACAAACAAAATTGGCATCCTCTTGAACTTTTACATAACGTTTTTATAATATTTTAATACCAAAATGATTTTTCTGGATTGCTTTGTGTTTATTTGACGTTTTTACGCAATTTATCAAATAAAAAATCCGTTACACAAAGACCCGTTTTGCCGGTTATGCTGTCGGTCAAAATAACGAATGTTTTATTTGATCTGAGACAGGGAACTCGTCTCAAAACTGGACAGATTCATTATATCCATTTCAAGAGCAGTTGTTATACTGTTAGTTTATAATTTTTACTTGATGAAAGATCATTCGTTCTTGAAAAAAAGACCGAATTTTTACAACAACGGTATCTGTCGGTCAACTTCATAACATCCGATCATATCGTCATACCGCGTAATGTGGAAGAATGCTCGGATGATTTTCACGCTGGACTAAGTTGTATCAACACCGTCTAGTGATCTACGTCATCAATTTTTGTGAGACCGCTTCAATATGAACGATAGCAAGAAAAGTAATTTGTCGGTCAAAAATTTTTTCCGTTGTAACGTCCGTCACATAACAACCAGTGGATGAAATATTAAGTTCTGGTTGTTACTTGATGTTCAATGGTTTCTAGTGTGTATTCTTTTAATAATATTACCCAACAAAGGCTGAAATTTTGTTTAGAGATGGCAAACTTTCGACGAGCACAAACGGCTGTTACATTTGACAGAATCTGTCTGATGCAGCGTTTTGTTTGACACGATTGTATTACCCCGGAATGTCAGAGGTAACTGCCGAACAGATAGCAGTTGGTTCTAGCAACAAAATATCAATACAGTTTATGATAATTATCCCAGTTTGTGATTTTTAAAGTTAGTTGTTTGGTTTAAATCAAATTAATTGGCATCTCTCTGAATCATTCTCTACTTATAAAATTTTCGCATGCCCGTAACATTTTGACAGCTTTTTCAGTGACTGGAAGTAACAATTGACATGAAAAAGTTGTCCATAGTAATGTCCGATCAAAGTTTGTTTTCATCAACAGCACAAGTTCTTCTCATGAGCTAATATCCATCATAATTGAAAAATTCTCAGGATTTTGTTTTTGAAGTTTTTTCTTTGGAGCAAAATCAAGTTCAACTGTGCAATGTAAGAGTATTCCGTTAAATTTTGACATAACTATTTTTTTTATTTTTTTTTTATGTTAAATTTGACAAACATTCTCAAAACACCTGGGTCAATAGTAACTGCTGATTAGGTTTTCCTTTGGCTGGTAAGCACGCGGCTTTGCGATTGTTCAGGGCCTACTTCAGTGCTAGGATGTGATCAACCTTCAGGCTAAACCTGAGCCCCTTGGCTTGGTCCTGTCGCCTATAGGCCACCAGCTTCCTCTGGATGACTTTGCGGAGCTGCTGCTCGGTGAGTGTGAGTGCACCCTCAGAGAGGGGGGGGGGGATACTACCCGCTCGAGCTGGCTGAGATACTCCACCCATGAGACTGCATGAGACCCTGGCTCGAGTGAACGGTGAGGGCATAGCCAAGAGCCCAGTCCTGGCCCCACTTGCCGTCGAGGACCTCGCGGGCATATTTCAAGGGCACCTCGAGCTCTTGCTGGTCTCGCCTGCCATCCAGCAAGGGCCCAGCGATGGTGACCATGATGTTTTGCCATCGAGTATCCTTGGGACGATATAACAGAGGCACGGAGGTTCCGGGAAATACTCCTCATGGCGCTCGAACAGCAGCCTCTGGGCCCTGTCGCGAACCTTCTGCCTTGAGGTCTGAGATCACATGGCTTCCAGGCCTCCAAGAAGCGTTCCCACCCGAGGCAACCAGGAAGCGCCTTTCGCACCTCTCGGCACTGGACCCTGTCGAGCTGAAGCGGATTCGCTTCTTGAGGGCTTTTGGCTCTGTGGTCTACCTCGACCCCTTCTTAATAGGCGGCATGCTTGTGGAGCCATTCGTGTGGCATTTCTCCGGTGATTGGGGGCGGCTGCCCTGATTGCCACAGCAGATGTCCTGGACGCCCCGTCCCTCGAGCCAGTCGAGGAAGGTTTACAGAATGGGGCAGGGCACTGTGCAGACCTCGTCCAAGATGATCACACGGGGAACGAATTTCTGTCCCATCCTTTCAGGGGTCCAGTCCATTTGGCCGCTCCATCGGAAGAAGCTGTGATAGGTCTGGGCCTGGACGCCCCCTGGCCCACATTTCTTTTTGGCTCTGTGGTCTACCTCGACCTCTTCGTAATAGTCGGCATGCCTGCAGAGCCAGTCGTGTGGCATTTCTCCGGCAATGAGGGGCGGCTGCCCCTGATTGCCACAGCAGATGCCCTGGACTCCCCGTCCCTCGAGCCAGTCGAGGAAGGTTTGCAGAGTGGGGCAGGGCACTGTGCAGACCTCGTCTCAGATGATCACACGGGGAACAAATTTCTGGTCCATCCTTTCAGGCGTCCAGTCCGTTTGGCCGCTCCAGCGGAAGAAGCTGTGATAGGTCTGGGCCTGGACGCCCCTGGCCCGCATTTCTTTGGCCAGGCGATGGGTCGGGGTGAAGACGAGGGGGCTTCTGGTATGGAAGAGCTCGATCGCTCGCATGGTTTTGCCGCTGCCCTCCTCGACGCTGGATCCCTGATGGGGTAGAGGCCGTAGAAAACTGCGGTGAATGGGTAGGCGTTCTGATAGAACACACTGTCGATTCCAATCAATACCCCAGGGCTTGTGTTCCGAGCGACCTCGACCCCCCACCCCTTCTTTCGCTCAGCCCGGACTGGATCAAACTTGTCTTTAAGGACCCAATCATCTTCAGCTTTCTCCTGGAGAAACTTGATTCACAGGAGAAACTCCGTGCCCCCCTGGGAGAGCCGCCAGAAGTTGTGTAACCCTAATGTCGGGCATCCAGTGCCAGCCTGTCGACTCTGGCATGCATGCCGTCGGCGATCTCGACATCACCGATGTCCAGAGGGTCTTCTCATTCAACCCTCCATGTAGAGAAGACAGGGGCGGCGCCATCGATCTATAATTTGTCTTTGGCGTCCCAAGGCTCGTAAGCCGGGAGTCTTACTGGGTTGGGGACACGAACAGGTCGGTAAATGGCCACTGTGGTCTGGAATGGGCACACGAGGATGGGCCTATGCGAGTATTTCTTCGATCAGGTCATCCATTGTAGCCATGGCGCCAGATGGGTATATACCTTGTATCACCTTCCTCTAAATGGAAATCTTGATGGCGGCCAGACGCGCAAATTCCTTTCGCATCGCTCTTGTTGCACAACGCCACTCACTCCTATACCCGCACTGCTTGTTAGTAACCTCTACCCCACAACCCCTGCAGGGCTGAGTGCGTGAGCCTTTACAAAGTCTCACCAGATGAACTTTACAAAAGTCCGTAAGACAGCTTTTACCACAGAGCTCCGTTGAGCTCACGGTCAGCCATTTGCATGTGTTGTGTCCCTTGGGCATGTCGCTTGTAGTGGTATATCAGCAGTCACCCACTTCTTTAATAGATGAGCCCCAAGGCCAGCGAGGGTAGGAGCCGTCCCCAGGGGCTCTCACTATGCTCACTTGGGGGCCGCGGGGGGCACGGGCCTCAGGAAGAGCCGATGCGCGGCCGCACGCCCGAGGAGATCGTCTTGAC
>CAXHKG010000058.1:0-17355 GCA_964016985.1 Anodontia alba | reverse complement strand
CAAAAGTCACCCTTTTTCTACGATACTTTTCTCAAAATTTTCCCGACGAATTTCTTTTAAATTTTTCCTGCCAGTTGCTCTATATGTGTCCTCTATACTCACCAAGTTTCATGTCTTTGAAAACTCCCTAGCTGGGGTACCCAGGAGCTCGAACTTGGGTACCCCACCGCCAATGAAGAGCATGAGCCCTTTGTAGTCTACGAGACTTTTCTCAAAATTTTCCCGACGAATTTCTTTTAAAAGATTCCTGCTAGTTGCTCTGTATACGCCCTCTGTACTCACCAAGTTTCATCTCTTTGAAAACTCCCTAGCAGGGGTACCCGGGAGCTCGAACTTGGGTACCCGTCTCACTGAGTGAGATATGGTTCAACGTTTCAAAGAGTACGCAAAAGTCACCCTTTTTCTACGATACTTTTCTCAAAATTTTCCCGACGAATTTCTTTTAAATTTTTCCTGCCAGTTGCTCTATATGTGTCCTCTATACTCACCAAGTTTCATGTCTTTGAAAACTCCCTAGCTGGGGTACCCAGGAGCTCGAACTTGGGTACCCCACCGCCAATGAAGAGCATGAGCCCTTTGTAGTCTACGAGACTTTTCTCAAAATTTTCCCGACGAATTTCTTTTAAAAGATTCCTGCTAGTTGCTCTGTATACGCCCTCTGTACTCACCAAGTTTCATCTCTTTGAAAACTCCCTAGCAGGGGTACCCGGGAGCTCGAACTTGGGTACCCGTCTCAATATGGTCGTTTGTAGGCAAAAGTCACCCTTTTTCTACGATACTTTTCTCAAAATTTTCCCGACGAATTTCTTTTAAATTTTTCCTGCCAGTTGCTCTATATGTGTCCTCTATACTCACCAAGTTTCATGTCTTTGAAAACTCCCTAGCTGGGGTACCCAGGAGCTCGAACTTGGGTACCCCACCGCCAATGAAGAGCATGAGCCCTTTGTAGTCTACGAGACTTTTCTCAAAATTTTCCCGACGAATTTCTTTTAAAAGATTCCTGCTAGTTGCTCTGTATACGCCCTCTGTACTCACCAAGTTTCATCTCTTTGAAAACTCCCTAGCAGGGGTACCCGGGAGCTCGAACTTGGGTACCCGTCTCAATATGGTCGTTTGTAGGCAAAAGTCACCCTTTTTCTACGATACTTTTCTCAAAATTTTCCCGACGAATTTCTTTTAAATTTTTCCTGCCAGTTGCTCTATATGTGTCCTCTATACTCACCAAGTTTCATGTCTTTGAAAACTCCCTAGCTGGGGTACCCAGGAGCTCGAACTTGGGTACCCCACCGCCAATGAAGAGCATGAGCCCTTTGTAGTCTACGAGACTTTTCTCAAAATTTTCCCGACGAATTTCTTTTAAAAGATTCCTGCTAGTTGCTCTGTATACGCCCTCTGTACTCACCAAGTTTCATCTCTTTGAAAACTCCCTAGCAGGGGTACCCGGGAGCTCGAACTTGGGTACCCGTCTCAATATGGTCGTTTGTAGGCAAAAGTCACCCTTTTTCTACGATACTTTTCTCAAAATTTTCCCGACGAATTTCTTTTAAATTTTTCCTGCCAGTTGCTCTATATGTGTCCTCTATACTCACCAAGTTTCATGTCTTTGAAAACTCCCTAGCTGGGGTACCCAGGAGCTCGAACTTGGGTACCCCACCGCCAATGAAGAGCATGAGCCCTTTGTAGTCTACGAGACTTTTCTCAAAATTTTCCCGACGAATTTCTTTTAAAAGATTCCTGCTAGTTGCTCTGTATACGCCCTCTGTACTCACCAAGTTTCATCTCTTTGAAAACTCCCTAGCAGGGGTACCCGGGAGCTCGAACTTGGGTACCCGTCTCAATATGGTCGTTTGTAGGCAAAAGTCACCCTTTTTCTACGATACTTTTCTCAAAATTTTCCCGACGAATTTCTTTTAAATTTTTCCTGCCAGTTGCTCTATATGTGTCCTCTATACTCACCAAGTTTCATGTCTTTGAAAACTCCCTAGCTGGGGTACCCAGGAGCTCGAACTTGGGTACCCCACCGCCAATGAAGAGCATGAGCCCTTTGTAGTCTACGAGACTTTTCTCAAAATTTTCCCGACGAATTTCTTTTAAAAGATTCCTGCTAGTTGCTCTGTATACGCCCTCTGTACTCACCAAGTTTCATCTCTTTGAAAACTCCCTAGCAGGGGTACCCGGGAGCTCGAACTTGGGTACCCGTCTCAATATGGTCGTTTGTAGGCAAAAGTCACCCTTTTTCTACGATACTTTTCTCAAAATTTTCCCGACGAATTTCTTTTAAATTTTTCCTGCCAGTTGCTCTATATGTGTCCTCTATACTCACCAAGTTTCATGTCTTTGAAAACTCCCTAGCTGGGGTACCCAGGAGCTCGAACTTGGGTACCCCACCGCCAATGAAGAGCATGAGCCCTTTGTAGTCTACGAGACTTTTCTCAAAATTTTCCCGACGAATTTCTTTTAAAAGATTCCTGCTAGTTGCTCTGTATACGCCCTCTGTACTCACCAAGTTTCATCTCTTTGAAAACTCCCTAGCAGGGGTACCCGGGAGCTCGAACTTGGGTACCCGTCTCAATATGGTCGTTTGTAGGCAAAAGTCACCCTTTTTCTACGATACTTTTCTCAAAATTTTCCCGACGAATTTCTTTTAAATTTTTCCTGCCAGTTGCTCTATATGTGTCCTCTATACTCACCAAGTTTCATGTCTTTGAAAACTCCCTAGCTGGGGTACCCAGGAGCTCGAACTTGGGTACCCCACCGCCAATGAAGAGCATGAGCCCTTTGTAGTCTACGAGACTTTTCTCAAAATTTTCCCGACGAATTTCTTTTAAAAGATTCCTGCTAGTTGCTCTGTATACGCCCTCTGTACTCACCAAGTTTCATCTCTTTGAAAACTCCCTAGCAGGGGTACCCGGGAGCTCGAACTTGGGTACCCGTCTCAATATGGTCGTTTGTAGGCAAAAGTCACCCTTTTTCTACGATACTTTTCTCAAAATTTTCCCGACGAATTTCTTTTAAATTTTTCCTGCCAGTTGCTCTATATGTGTCCTCTATACTCACCAAGTTTCATGTCTTTGAAAACTCCCTAGCTGGGGTACCCAGGAGCTCGAACTTGGGTACCCCACCGCCAATGAAGAGCATGAGCCCTTTGTAGTCTACGAGACTTTTCTCAAAATTTTCCCGACGAATTTCTTTTAAAAGATTCCTGCTAGTTGCTCTGTATACGCCCTCTGTACTCACCAAGTTTCATCTCTTTGAAAACTCCCTAGCAGGGGTACCCGGGAGCTCGAACTTGGGTACCCGTCTCAATATGGTCGTTTGTAGGCAAAAGTCACCCTTTTTCTACGATACTTTTCTCAAAATTTTCCCGACGAATTTCTTTTAAATTTTTCCTGCCAGTTGCTCTATATGTGTCCTCTATACTCACCAAGTTTCATGTCTTTGAAAACTCCCTAGCTGGGGTACCCAGGAGCTCGAACTTGGGTACCCCACCGCCAATGAAGAGCATGAGCCCTTTGTAGTCTACGAGACTTTTCTCAAAATTTTCCCGACGAATTTCTTTTAAAAGATTCCTGCTAGTTGCTCTGTATACGCCCTCTGTACTCACCAAGTTTCATCTCTTTGAAAACTCCCTAGCAGGGGTACCCGGGAGCTCGAACTTGGGTACCCGTCTCAATATGGTCGTTTGTAGGCAAAAGTCACCCTTTTTCTACGATACTTTTCTCAAAATTTTCCCGACGAATTTCTTTTAAATTTTTCCTGCCAGTTGCTCTATATGTGTCCTCTATACTCACCAAGTTTCATGTCTTTGAAAACTCCCTAGCTGGGGTACCCAGGAGCTCGAACTTGGGTACCCCACCGCCAATGAAGAGCATGAGCCCTTTGTAGTCTACGAGACTTTTCTCAAAATTTTCCCGACGAATTTCTTTTAAAAGATTCCTGCTAGTTGCTCTGTATACGCCCTCTGTACTCACCAAGTTTCATCTCTTTGAAAACTCCCTAGCAGGGGTACCCGGGAGCTCGAACTTGGGTACCCGTCTCAATATGGTCGTTTGTAGGCAAAAGTCACCCTTTTTCTACGATACTTTTCTCAAAATTTTCCCGACGAATTTCTTTTAAATTTTTCCTGCCAGTTGCTCTATATGTGTCCTCTATACTCACCAAGTTTCATGTCTTTGAAAACTCCCTAGCTGGGGTACCCAGGAGCTCGAACTTGGGTACCCCACCGCCAATGAAGAGCATGAGCCCTTTGTAGTCTACGAGACTTTTCTCAAAATTTTCCCGACGAATTTCTTTTAAAAGATTCCTGCTAGTTGCTCTGTATACGCCCTCTGTACTCACCAAGTTTCATCTCTTTGAAAACTCCCTAGCAGGGGTACCCGGGAGCTCGAACTTGGGTACCCGTCTCAATATGGTCGTTTGTAGGCAAAAGTCACCCTTTTTCTACGATACTTTTCTCAAAATTTTCCCGACGAATTTCTTTTAAATTTTTCCTGCCAGTTGCTCTATATGTGTCCTCTATACTCACCAAGTTTCATGTCTTTGAAAACTCCCTAGCTGGGGTACCCAGGAGCTCGAACTTGGGTACCCCACCGCCAATGAAGAGCATGAGCCCTTTGTAGTCTACGAGACTTTTCTCAAAATTTTCCCGACGAATTTCTTTTAAAAGATTCCTGCTAGTTGCTCTGTATACGCCCTCTGTACTCACCAAGTTTCATCTCTTTGAAAACTCCCTAGCAGGGGTACCCGGGAGCTCGAACTTGGGTACCCGTCTCAATATGGTCGTTTGTAGGCAAAAGTCACCCTTTTTCTACGATACTTTTCTCAAAATTTTCCCGACGAATTTCTTTTAAATTTTTCCTGCCAGTTGCTCTATATGTGTCCTCTATACTCACCAAGTTTCATGTCTTTGAAAACTCCCTAGCTGGGGTACCCAGGAGCTCGAACTTGGGTACCCCACCGCCAATGAAGAGCATGAGCCCTTTGTAGTCTACGAGACTTTTCTCAAAATTTTCCCGACGAATTTCTTTTAAAAGATTCCTGCTAGTTGCTCTGTATACGCCCTCTGTACTCACCAAGTTTCATCTCTTTGAAAACTCCCTAGCAGGGGTACCCGGGAGCTCGAACTTGGGTACCCGTCTCAATATGGTCGTTTGTAGGCAAAAGTCACCCTTTTTCTACGATACTTTTCTCAAAATTTTCCCGACGAATTTCTTTTAAATTTTTCCTGCCAGTTGCTCTATATGTGTCCTCTATACTCACCAAGTTTCATGTCTTTGAAAACTCCCTAGCTGGGGTACCCAGGAGCTCGAACTTGGGTACCCCACCGCCAATGAAGAGCATGAGCCCTTTGTAGTCTACGAGACTTTTCTCAAAATTTTCCCGACGAATTTCTTTTAAAAGATTCCTGCTAGTTGCTCTGTATACGCCCTCTGTACTCACCAAGTTTCATCTCTTTGAAAACTCCCTAGCAGGGGTACCCGGGAGCTCGAACTTGGGTACCCGTCTCAATATGGTCGTTTGTAGGCAAAAGTCACCCTTTTTCTACGATACTTTTCTCAAAATTTTCCCGACGAATTTCTTTT
Organism: Anodontia alba; assembly: GCA_964016985.1. Classification (NCBI taxonomy): domain Eukaryota; kingdom Metazoa; phylum Mollusca; class Bivalvia; order Lucinida; family Lucinidae; genus Anodontia; species Anodontia alba. The sequence goes on along the minus strand of CAXHKG010000058.1, from coordinate 11,773 downwards.
AAATTTTTCCTGCCAGTTGCTCTATATGTGTCCTCTATACTCACCAAGTTTCATGTCTTTGAAAACTCCCTAGCTGGGGTACCCAGGAGCTCGAACTTGGGTACCCCACCGCCAATGAAGAGCATGAGCCCTTTGTAGTCTACGAGACTTTTCTCAAAATTTTCCCGACGAATTTCTTTTAAAAGATTCCTGCTAGTTGCTCTGTATACGCCCTCTGTACTCACCAAGTTTCATCTCTTTGAAAACTCCCTAGCAGGGGTACCCGGGAGCTCGAACTTGGGTACCCGTCTCAATATGGTCGTTTGTAGGCAAAAGTCACCCTTTTTCTACGATACTTTTCTCAAAATTTTCCCGACGAATTTCTTTTAAATTTTTCCTGCCAGTTGCTCTATATGTGTCCTCTATACTCACCAAGTTTCATGTCTTTGAAAACTCCCTAGCTGGGGTACCCAGGAGCTCGAACTTGGGTACCCCACCGCCAATGAAGAGCATGAGCCCTTTGTAGTCTACGAGACTTTTCTCAAAATTTTCCCGACGAATTTCTTTTAAAAGATTCCTGCTAGTTGCTCTGTATACGCCCTCTGTACTCACCAAGTTTCATCTCTTTGAAAACTCCCTAGCAGGGGTACCCGGGAGCTCGAACTTGGGTACCCGTCTCAATATGGTCGTTTGTAGGCAAAAGTCACCCTTTTTCTACGATACTTTTCTCAAAATTTTCCCGACGAATTTCTTTTAAATTTTTCCTGCCAGTTGCTCTATATGTGTCCTCTATACTCACCAAGTTTCATGTCTTTGAAAACTCCCTAGCTGGGGTACCCAGGAGCTCGAACTTGGGTACCCCACCGCCAATGAAGAGCATGAGCCCTTTGTAGTCTACGAGACTTTTCTCAAAATTTTCCCGACGAATTTCTTTTAAAAGATTCCTGCTAGTTGCTCTGTATACGCCCTCTGTACTCACCAAGTTTCATCTCTTTGAAAACTCCCTAGCAGGGGTACCCGGGAGCTCGAACTTGGGTACCCGTCTCAATATGGTCGTTTGTAGGCAAAAGTCACCCTTTTTCTACGATACTTTTCTCAAAATTTTCCCGACGAATTTCTTTTAAATTTTTCCTGCCAGTTGCTCTATATGTGTCCTCTATACTCACCAAGTTTCATGTCTTTGAAAACTCCCTAGCTGGGGTACCCAGGAGCTCGAACTTGGGTACCCCACCGCCAATGAAGAGCATGAGCCCTTTGTAGTCTACGAGACTTTTCTCAAAATTTTCCCGACGAATTTCTTTTAAAAGATTCCTGCTAGTTGCTCTGTATACGCCCTCTGTACTCACCAAGTTTCATCTCTTTGAAAACTCCCTAGCAGGGGTACCCGGGAGCTCGAACTTGGGTACCCGTCTCAATATGGTCGTTTGTAGGCAAAAGTCACCCTTTTTCTACGATACTTTTCTCAAAATTTTCCCGACGAATTTCTTTTAAATTTTTCCTGCCAGTTGCTCTATATGTGTCCTCTATACTCACCAAGTTTCATGTCTTTGAAAACTCCCTAGCTGGGGTACCCAGGAGCTCGAACTTGGGTACCCCACCGCCAATGAAGAGCATGAGCCCTTTGTAGTCTACGAGACTTTTCTCAAAATTTTCCCGACGAATTTCTTTTAAAAGATTCCTGCTAGTTGCTCTGTATACGCCCTCTGTACTCACCAAGTTTCATCTCTTTGAAAACTCCCTAGCAGGGGTACCCGGGAGCTCGAACTTGGGTACCCGTCTCAATATGGTCGTTTGTAGGCAAAAGTCACCCTTTTTCTACGATACTTTTCTCAAAATTTTCCCGACGAATTTCTTTTAAATTTTTCCTGCCAGTTGCTCTATATGTGTCCTCTATACTCACCAAGTTTCATGTCTTTGAAAACTCCCTAGCTGGGGTACCCAGGAGCTCGAACTTGGGTACCCCACCGCCAATGAAGAGCATGAGCCCTTTGTAGTCTACGAGACTTTTCTCAAAATTTTCCCGACGAATTTCTTTTAAAAGATTCCTGCTAGTTGCTCTGTATACGCCCTCTGTACTCACCAAGTTTCATCTCTTTGAAAACTCCCTAGCAGGGGTACCCGGGAGCTCGAACTTGGGTACCCGTCTCAATATGGTCGTTTGTAGGCAAAAGTCACCCTTTTTCTACGATACTTTTCTCAAAATTTTCCCGACGAATTTCTTTTAAATTTTTCCTGCCAGTTGCTCTATATGTGTCCTCTATACTCACCAAGTTTCATGTCTTTGAAAACTCCCTAGCTGGGGTACCCAGGAGCTCGAACTTGGGTACCCCACCGCCAATGAAGAGCATGAGCCCTTTGTAGTCTACGAGACTTTTCTCAAAATTTTCCCGACGAATTTCTTTTAAAAGATTCCTGCTAGTTGCTCTGTATACGCCCTCTGTACTCACCAAGTTTCATCTCTTTGAAAACTCCCTAGCAGGGGTACCCGAGAGCTCGAACTTGGGTACCCGTCTCAATATGGTCGTTTGTAGGCAAAAGTCACCCTTTTTCTACGATACTTTTCTCAAAATTTTCCCGACGAATTTCTTTTAAATTTTTCCTGCCAGTTGCTCTATATGTGTCCTCTATACTCACCAAGTTTCATGTCTTTGAAAACTCCCTAGCTGGGGTACCCAGGAGCTCGAACTTGGGTACCCCACCGCCAATGAAGAGCATGAGCCCTTTGTAGTCTACGAGACTTTTCTCAAAATTTTCCCGACGAATTTCTTTTAAAAGATTCCTGCTAGTTGCTCTGTATACGCCCTCTGTACTCACCAAGTTTCATCTCTTTGAAAACTCCCTAGCAGGGGTACCCGGGAGCTCGAACTTGGGTACCCGTCTCAATATGGTCGTTTGTAGGCAAAAGTCACCCTTTTTCTACGATACTTTTCTCAAAATTTTCCCGACGAATTTCTTTTAAATTTTTCCTGCCAGTTGCTCTATATGTGTCCTCTATACTCACCAAGTTTCATGTCTTTGAAAACTCCCTAGCTGGGGTACCCAGGAGCTCGAACTTGGGTACCCCACCGCCAATGAAGAGCATGAGCCCTTTGTAGTCTACGAGACTTTTCTCAAAATTTTCCCGACGAATTTCTTTTAAAAGATTCCTGCTAGTTGCTCTGTATACGCCCTCTGTACTCACCAAGTTTCATCTCTTTGAAAACTCCCTAGCAGGGGTACCCGGGAGCTCGAACTTGGGTACCCGTCTCAATATGGTCGTTTGTAGGCAAAAGTCACCCTTTTTCTACGATACTTTTCTCAAAATTTTCCCGACGAATTTCTTTTAAATTTTTCCTGCCAGTTGCTCTATATGTGTCCTCTATACTCACCAAGTTTCATGTCTTTGAAAACTCCCTAGCTGGGGTACCCAGGAGCTCGAACTTGGGTACCCCACCGCCAATGAAGAGCATGAGCCCTTTGTAGTCTACGAGACTTTTCTCAAAATTTTCCCGACGAATTTCTTTTAAAAGATTCCTGCTAGTTGCTCTGTATACGCCCTCTGTACTCACCAAGTTTCATCTCTTTGAAAACTCCCTAGCAGGGGTACCCGGGAGCTCGAACTTGGGTACCCGTCTCAATATGGTCGTTTGTAGGCAAAAGTCACCCTTTTTCTACGATACTTTTCTCAAAATTTTCCCGACGAATTTCTTTTAAATTTTTCCTGCCAGTTGCTCTATATGTGTCCTCTATACTCACCAAGTTTCATGTCTTTGAAAACTCCCTAGCTGGGGTACCCAGGAGCTCGAACTTGGGTACCCCACCGCCAATGAAGAGCATGAGCCCTTTGTAGTCTACGAGACTTTTCTCAAAATTTTCCCGACGAATTTCTTTTAAAAGATTCCTGCTAGTTGCTCTGTATACGCCCTCTGTACTCACCAAGTTTCATCTCTTTGAAAACTCCCTAGCAGGGGTACCCGGGAGCTCGAACTTGGGTACCCGTCTCAATATGGTCGTTTGTAGGCAAAAGTCACCCTTTTTCTACGATACTTTTCTCAAAATTTTCCCGACGAATTTCTTTTAAATTTTTCCTGCCAGTTGCTCTATATGTGTCCTCTATACTCACCAAGTTTCATGTCTTTGAAAACTCCCTAGCTGGGGTACCCAGGAGCTCGAACTTGGGTACCCCACCGCCAATGAAGAGCATGAGCCCTTTGTAGTCTACGAGACTTTTCTCAAAATTTTCCCGACGAATTTCTTTTAAAAGATTCCTGCTAGTTGCTCTGTATACGCCCTCTGTACTCACCAAGTTTCATCTCTTTGAAAACTCCCTAGCAGGGGTACCCGGGAGCTCGAACTTGGGTACCCGTCTCAATATGGTCGTTTGTAGGCAAAAGTCACCCTTTTTCTACGATACTTTTCTCAAAATTTTCCCGACGAATTTCTTTTAAATTTTTCCTGCCAGTTGCTCTATATGTGTCCTCTATACTCACCAAGTTTCATGTCTTTGAAAACTCCCTAGCTGGGGTACCCAGGAGCTCGAACTTGGGTACCCCACCGCCAATGAAGAGCATGAGCCCTTTGTAGTCTACGAGACTTTTCTCAAAATTTTCCCGACGAATTTCTTTTAAAAGATTCCTGCTAGTTGCTCTGTATACGCCCTCTGTACTCACCAAGTTTCATCTCTTTGAAAACTCCCTAGCAGGGGTACCCGGGAGCTCGAACTTGGGTACCCGTCTCAATATGGTCGTTTGTAGGCAAAAGTCACCCTTTTTCTACGATACTTTTCTCAAAATTTTCCCGACGAATTTCTTTTAAATTTTTCCTGCCAGTTGCTCTATATGTGTCCTCTATACTCACCAAGTTTCATGTCTTTGAAAACTCCCTAGCTGGGGTACCCAGGAGCTCGAACTTGGGTACCCCACCGCCAATGAAGAGCATGAGCCCTTTGTAGTCTACGAGACTTTTCTCAAAATTTTCCCGACGAATTTCTTTTAAAAGATTCCTGCTAGTTGCTCTGTATACGCCCTCTGTACTCACCAAGTTTCATCTCTTTGAAAACTCCCTAGCAGGGGTACCCGGGAGCTCGAACTTGGGTACCCGTCTCAATATGGTCGTTTGTAGGCAAAAGTCACCCTTTTTCTACGATACTTTTCTCAAAATTTTCCCGACGAATTTCTTTTAAATTTTTCCTGCCAGTTGCTCTATATGTGTCCTCTATACTCACCAAGTTTCATGTCTTTGAAAACTCCCTAGCTGGGGTACCCAGGAGCTCGAACTTGGGTACCCCACCGCCAATGAAGAGCATGAGCCCTTTGTAGTCTACGAGACTTTTCTCAAAATTTTCCCGACGAATTTCTTTTAAAAGATTCCTGCTAGTTGCTCTGTATACGCCCTCTGTACTCACCAAGTTTCATCTCTTTGAAAACTCCCTAGCAGGGGTACCCGGGAGCTCGAACTTGGGTACCCGTCTCAATATGGTCGTTTGTAGGCAAAAGTCACCCTTTTTCTACGATACTTTTCTCAAAATTTTCCCGACGAATTTCTTTTAAATTTTTCCTGCCAGTTGCTCTATATGTGTCCTCTATACTCACCAAGTTTCATGTCTTTGAAAACTCCCTAGCTGGGGTACCCAGGAGCTCGAACTTGGGTACCCCACCGCCAATGAAGAGCATGAGCCCTTTGTAGTCTACGAGACTTTTCTCAAAATTTTCCCGACGAATTTCTTTTAAAAGATTCCTGCTAGTTGCTCTGTATACGCCCTCTGTACTCACCAAGTTTCATCTCTTTGAAAACTCCCTAGCAGGGGTACCCGGGAGCTCGAACTTGGGTACCCGTCTCAATATGGTCGTTTGTAGGCAAAAGTCACCCTTTTTCTACGATACTTTTCTCAAAATTTTCCCGACGAATTTCTTTTAAATTTTTCCTGCCAGTTGCTCTATATGTGTCCTCTATACTCACCAAGTTTCATGTCTTTGAAAACTCCCTAGCTGGGGTACCCAGGAGCTCGAACTTGGGTACCCCACCGCCAATGAAGAGCATGAGCCCTTTGTAGTCTACGAGACTTTTCTCAAAATTTTCCCGACGAATTTCTTTTAAAAGATTCCTGCTAGTTGCTCTGTATACGCCCTCTGTACTCACCAAGTTTCATCTCTTTGAAAACTCCCTAGCAGGGGTACCCGGGAGCTCGAACTTGGGTACCCGTCTCAATATGGTCGTTTGTAGGCAAAAGTCACCCTTTTTCTACGATACTTTTCTCAAAATTTTCCCGACGAATTTCTTTTAAATTTTTCCTGCCAGTTGCTCTATATGTGTCCTCTATACTCACCAAGTTTCATGTCTTTGAAAACTCCCTAGCTGGGGTACCCAGGAGCTCGAACTTGGGTACCCCACCGCCAATGAAGAGCATGAGCCCTTTGTAGTCTACGAGACTTTTCTCAAAATTTTCCCGACGAATTTCTTTTAAAAGATTCCTGCTAGTTGCTCTGTATACGCCCTCTGTACTCACCAAGTTTCATCTCTTTGAAAACTCCCTAGCAGGGGTACCCGGGAGCTCGAACTTGGGTACCCGTCTCAATATGGTCGTTTGTAGGCAAAAGTCACCCTTTTTCTACGATACTTTTCTCAAAATTTTCCCGACGAATTTCTTTTAAATTTTTCCTGCCAGTTGCTCTATATGTGTCCTCTATACTCACCAAGTTTCATGTCTTTGAAAACTCCCTAGCTGGGGTACCCAGGAGCTCGAACTTGGGTACCCCACCGCCAATGAAGAGCATGAGCCCTTTGTAGTCTACGAGACTTTTCTCAAAATTTTCCCGACGAATTTCTTTTAAAAGATTCCTGCTAGTTGCTCTGTATACGCCCTCTGTACTCACCAAGTTTCATCTCTTTGAAAACTCCCTAGCAGGGGTACCCGGGAGCTCGAACTTGGGTACCCGTCTCAATATGGTCGTTTGTAGGCAAAAGTCACCCTTTTTCTACGATACTTTTCTCAAAATTTTCCCGACGAATTTCTTTTAAATTTTTCCTGCCAGTTGCTCTATATGTGTCCTCTATACTCACCAAGTTTCATGTCTTTGAAAACTCCCTAGCTGGGGTACCCAGGAGCTCGAACTTGGGTACCCCACCGCCAATGAAGAGCATGAGCCCTTTGTAGTCTACGAGACTTTTCTCAAAATTTTCCCGACGAATTTCTTTTAAAAGATTCCTGCTAGTTGCTCTGTATACGCCCTCTGTACTCACCAAGTTTCATCTCTTTGAAAACTCCCTAGCAGGGGTACCCGGGAGCTCGAACTTGGGTACCCGTCTCAATATGGTCGTTTGTAGGCAAAAGTCACCCTTTTTCTACGATACTTTTCTCAAAATTTTCCCGACGAATTTCTTTTAAATTTTTCCTGCCAGTTGCTCTATATGTGTCCTCTATACTCACCAAGTTTCATGTCTTTGAAAACTCCCTAGCTGGGGTACCCAGGAGCTCGAACTTGGGTACCCCACCGCCAATGAAGAGCATGAGCCCTTTGTAGTCTACGAGACTTTTCTCAAAATTTTCCCGACGAATTTCTTTTAAAAGATTCCTGCTAGTTGCTCTGTATACGCCCTCTGTACTCACCAAGTTTCATCTCTTTGAAAACTCCCTAGCAGGGGTACCCGGGAGCTCGAACTTGGGTACCCGTCTCAATATGGTCGTTTGTAGGCAAAAGTCACCCTTTTTCTACGATACTTTTCTCAAAATTTTCCCGACGAATTTCTTTTAAATTTTTCCTGCCAGTTGCTCTATATGTGTCCTCTATACTCACCAAGTTTCATGTCTTTGAAAACTCCCTAGCTGGGGTACCCAGGAGCTCGAACTTGGGTACCCCACCGCCAATGAAGAGCATGAGCCCTTTGTAGTCTACGAGACTTTTCTCAAAATTTTCCCGACGAATTTCTTTTAAAAGATTCCTGCTAGTTGCTCTGTATACGCCCTCTGTACTCACCAAGTTTCATCTCTTTGAAAACTCCCTAGCAGGGGTACCCGGGAGCTCGAACTTGGGTACCCGTCTCAATATGGTCGTTTGTAGGCAAAAGTCACCCTTTTTCTACGATACTTTTCTCAAAATTTTCCCGACGAATTTCTTTTAAATTTTTCCTGCCAGTTGCTCTATATGTGTCCTCTATACTCACCAAGTTTCATGTCTTTGAAAACTCCCTAGCTGGGGTACCCAGGAGCTCGAACTTGGGTACCCCACCGCCAATGAAGAGCATGAGCCCTTTGTAGTCTACGAGACTTTTCTCAAAATTTTCCCGACGAATTTCTTTTAAAAGATTCCTGCTAGTTGCTCTGTATACGCCCTCTGTACTCACCAAGTTTCATCTCTTTGAAAACTCCCTAGCAGGGGTACCCGGGAGCTCGAACTTGGGTACCCGTCTCAATATGGTCGTTTGTAGGCAAAAGTCACCCTTTTTCTACGATACTTTTCTCAAAATTTTCCCGACGAATTTCTTTTAAATTTTTCCTGCCAGTTGCTCTATATGTGTCCTCTATACTCACCAAGTTTCATGTCTTTGAAAACTCCCTAGCTGGGGTACCCAGGAGCTCGAACTTGGGTACCCCACCGCCAATGAAGAGCATGAGCCCTTTGTAGTCTACGAGACTTTTCTCAAAATTTTCCCGACGAATTTCTTTTAAAAGATTCCTGCTAGTTGCTCTGTATACGCCCTCTGTACTCACCAAGTTTCATCTCTTTGAAAACTCCCTAGCAGGGGTACCCGGGAGCTCGAACTTGGGTACCCGTCTCAATATGGTCGTTTGTAGGCAAAAGTCACCCTTTTTCTACGATACTTTTCTCAAAATTTTCCCGACGAATTTCTTTTAAATTTTTCCTGCCAGTTGCTCTATATGTGTCCTCTATACTCACCAAGTTTCATGTCTTTGAAAACTCCCTAGCTGGGGTACCCAGGAGCTCGAACTTGGGTACCCCACCGCCAATGAAGAGCATGAGCCCTTTGTAGTCTACGAGACTTTTCTCAAAATTTTCCCGACGAATTTCTTTTAAAAGATTCCTGCTAGTTGCTCTGTATACGCCCTCTGTACTCACCAAGTTTCATCTCTTTGAAAACTCCCTAGCAGGGGTACCCGGGAGCTCGAACTTGGGTACCCGTCTCAATATGGTCGTTTGTAGGCAAAAGTCACCCTTTTTCTACGATACTTTTCTCAAAATTTTCCCGACGAATTTCTTTTAAATTTTTCCTGCCAGTTGCTCTATATGTGTCCTCTATACTCACCAAGTTTCATGTCTTTGAAAACTCCCTAGCTGGGGTACCCAGGAGCTCGAACTTGGGTACCCCACCGCCAATGAAGAGCATGAGCCCTTTGTAGTCTACGAGACTTTTCTCAAAATTTTCCCGACGAATTTCTTTTAAAAGATTCCTGCTAGTTGCTCTGTATACGCCCTCTGTACTCACCAAGTTTCATCTCTTTGAAAACTCCCTAGCAGGGGTACCCGGGAGCTCGAACTTGGGTACCCGTCTCAATATGGTCGTTTGTAGGCAAAAGTCACCCTTTTTCTACGATACTTTTCTCAAAATTTTCCCGACGAATTTCTTTTAAATTTTTCCTGCCAGTTGCTCTATATGTGTCCTCTATACTCACCAAGTTTCATGTCTTTGAAAACTCCCTAGCTGGGGTACCCAGGAGCTCGAACTTGGGTACCCCACCGCCAATGAAGAGCATGAGCCCTTTGTAGTCTACGAGACTTTTCTCAAAATTTTCCCGACGAATTTCTTTTAAAAGATTCCTGCTAGTTGCTCTGTATACGCCCTCTGTACTCACCAAGTTTCATCTCTTTGAAAACTCCCTAGCAGGGGTACCCGGGAGCTCGAACTTGGGTACCCGTCTCAATATGGTCGTTTGTAGGCAAAAGTCACCCTTTTTCTACGATACTTTTCTCAAAATTTTCCCGACGAATTTCTTTTAAATTTTTCCTGCCAGTTGCTCTATATGTGTCCTCTATACTCACCAAGTTTCATGTCTTTGAAAACTCCCTAGCTGGGGTACCCAGGAGCTCGAACTTGGGTACCCCACCGCCAATGAAGAGCATGAGCCCTTTGTAGTCTACGAGACTTTTCTCAAAATTTTCCCGACGAATTTCTTTTAAAAGATTCCTGCTAGTTGCTCTGTATACGCCCTCTGTACTCACCAAGTTTCATCTCTTTGAAAACTCCCTAGCAGGGGTACCCGGGAGCTCGAACTTGGGTACCCGTCTCAATATGGTCGTTTGTAGGCAAAAGTCACCCTTTTTCTACGATACTTTTCTCAAAATTTTCCCGACGAATTTCTTTTAAATTTTTCCTGCCAGTTGCTCTATATGTGTCCTCTATACTCACCAAGTTTCATGTCTTTGAAAACTCCCTAGCTGGGGTACCCAGGAGCTCGAACTTGGGTACCCCACCGCCAATGAAGAGCATGAGCCCTTTGTAGTCTACGAGACTTTTCTCAAAATTTTCCCGACGAATTTCTTTTAAAAGATTCCTGCTAGTTGCTCTGTATACGCCCTCTGTACTCACCAAGTTTCATCTCTTTGAAAACTCCCTAGCAGGGGTACCCGGGAGCTCGAACTTGGGTACCCGTCTCAATATGGTCGTTTGTAGGCAAAAGTCACCCTTTTTCTACGATACTTTTCTCAAAATTTTCCCGACGAATTTCTTTTAAATTTTTCCTGCCAGTTGCTCTATATGTGTCCTCTATACTCACCAAGTTTCATGTCTTTGAAAACTCCCTAGCTGGGGTACCCAGGAGCTCGAACTTGGGTACCCCACCGCCAATGAAGAGCATGAGCCCTTTGTAGTCTACGAGACTTTTCTCAAAATTTTCCCGACGAATTTCTTTTAAAAGATTCCTGCTAGTTGCTCTGTATACGCCCTCTGTACTCACCAAGTTTCATCTCTTTGAAAACTCCCTAGCAGGGGTACCCGGGAGCTCGAACTTGGGTACCCGTCTCAATATGGTCGTTTGTAGGCAAAAGTCACCCCTTTTCTACGATACTTTTCTCAAAATTTTCCCGACGAATTTCTTTTAAATTTTTCCTGCCAGTTGCTCTATATGTGTCCTCTATACTCACCAAGTTTCATGTCTTTGAAAACTCCCTAGCTGGGGTACCCAGGAGCTCGAACTTGGGTACCCCACCGCCAATGAAGAGCATGAGCCCTTTGTAGTCTACGAGACTTTTCTCAAAATTTTCCCGACGAATTTCTTTTAAAAGATTCCTGCTAGTTGCTCTGTATACGCCCTCTGTACTCACCAAGTTTCATCTCTTTGAAAACTCCCTAGCAGGGGTACCCGGGAGCTCGAACTTGGGTACCCGTCTCAATATGGTCGTTTGTAGGCAAAAGTCACCCTTTTTCTACGATACTTTTCTCAAAATTTTCCCGACGAATTTCTTTTAAATTTTTCCTGCCAGTTGCTCTATATGTGTCCTCTATACTCACCAAGTTTCATGTCTTTGAAAACTCCCTAGCTGGGGTACCCAGGAGCTCGAACTTGGGTACCCCACCGCCAATGAAGAGCATGAGCCCTTTGTAGTCTACGAGACTTTTCTCAAAATTTTCCCGACGAATTTCTTTTAAAAGATTCCTGCTAGTTGCTCTGTATACGCCCTCTGTACTCACCAAGTTTCATCTCTTTGAAAACTCCCTAGCAGGGGTACCCGGGAGCTCGAACTTGGGTACCCGTCTCAATATGGTCGTTTGTAGGCAAAAGTCACCCTTTTTCTACGATACTTTTCTCAAAATTTTCCCGACGAATTTCTTTTAAATTTTTCCTGCCAGTTGCTCTATATGT
>CAXHKG010000057.1:0-26038 GCA_964016985.1 Anodontia alba | reverse complement strand
GGCAAGCCACAAGAAAATCACAAATAGGATCACGATGATCCCGACCACAGACATTGATAGTCAGGCGCCGACCATCTGAAACAGATTGAGTAGGAAGCCGTCATTTAGTCTGAGGACCGACCCCTCGTCGTGCAATTAAAGAGGGAAGCAAAGTTACCAACCATAATTGGGTTAACAACTATGCATGCAGTTTGCCGCACAATGCCCGTGTTGTATTCTATCTTTTTGTAGCTAGTTACGACCTGTTGAAATTGCACATCTTTTTTAAAACTTCTTAAATTCACGAATTTTACACGTACTTACGAAATAGGGTTGCATTATAACTCTTATTGCAGCTTCGTGTGAGTAAAATTAGGTCAGGACCTCAATGAGTTTTTTGTTGATTCATGTTTGTTTATTTTTGTTTTGTGTCCCTTAAAAGGAGCTTCCTCTGTTACAATTTGTGTTTATGTCTGTTACTGTAAGTACGGTATTATAGGTGCACATTTATTTATCAAAAGCTCTTCTTCTGTCGGCGTAATAGAAAAAAAGATAAGAGAAAAGTCCAGGGAGTGCCACAATCACAAACCGCAGCCCTTCCCAGACCCCAAGAGGAAGAGGAAACCGACAAATCTAAACAAGCACAAACCGAACAAACGTACGAAAAGCACTAAGATTAGCTCTCTCTTCCCCAAGCTTCCTGATTGTAACCTTTAAACGGTTAAATCATCTACAGTGAGCCGTCGTTACATCGACATCATTTGTTCCCAAAAATGTTGCCATTATAATGAATTTGCTGTTGTAAAGAATCTTTAATAGACAGAATAATATGTAAGAAAGGCTTTGTTTTTTCCGTAGTAGAAAATATGTTTTGGATATAGTCGACTCTCGTTATCTCGAATTCCAAGGGACTCTCTGAAATACTTCGAGATATGCGTACTTCGAAATGTCAGATTTGCAGAATTGAGGAAAAACTAATTCGATTAACCACATTTTACAGATATACGTATATGAAATTGGACTCTTGAAATTAGAGATTTATTGAAAATATTGTGAAAAAGAGAAGATATTGCTGCTTAGTTAATTTCTCCTCTTTTCCACAATATTTTTTACATGTTGTTAGATTTAGGCAGGGACCAGATGTTCACTTCGAGATAAGCGGTTATTCGAGATAAGCGAGGTCGAGATAGAGAGGGTCAACTTTATTTGTTAGACTTGCCTCTCTGAGGCAAATCTAACAAATATCCAAAACATATGTTGCTTGAAGATTTTCTCTTGAGCGAAGATTTCGTGACATTCAAATTGTCATTATAACGAATTTTGTCGTTGTATCGAGTATCGGTATAAAGAGGGATGACTGTATATGTCTGTGTATATAATGTGCGACAGAATAACGGTAACTGAAAGTGAATGGGATTTCAGACACTTTCTGCTCGTACAGGGAATCTACTCAGGACCGTATTAGTTCACATGCAGCAAGACACAGAAATAACGCATTCAGTCAGACATACGGGCATACATGACAAACAGTGGATAGAAAAGTTTAAGTTTATGTAATTTACTTGCAAGTTGCTTGGGTACATAGCTATTAATTTTACAAACACTGAAATAGATACGAATTAAATGGGCTTACGAAGGCCGAGATGTAATTCGCACGATCCTGTTGTATATTTCGAATATTTCTTATCAAAATGTAAGGTTTAATTTTCTGCCAAACTCTTTCAATACAGAATAATTGAGACTGTCCAAACAAACAACAACAACATTTATATCATATGTGACAAGCATAGGCTCAGATCAGCCTATGCATGCGTACAGTATGATCAGAGTCTACACTGGAAGTTAACTTTATTTGTCAACCTTTCATTGTGGTGGATTCTGGTCAGGCTACTAACGAGGTGCCTGATCTAAGTTTGCGCTGATCGCATATGTCATAAGATCATTTGTTTCCTAATTGTTTATGTATCAGTGTCAACGAACAATAAATGTCCCATGCGACCACACATATAAGCAGGCTGGTTCAAGGTACTTCTGTTCTGAGATATTCCCATATGCAACATGCTATACGCTACCATTTCCTGGTTCGCAGCTCTACAAACATGTAAAATACCTATAAAGGATATACGAATACTAGACCAAATGAAAGATGTATTTCAAAGCATTATACGCTGTCAAGGTGCAACAGAGTATATACATCGGATTGTCAATTCATCTTTTGTAGTGATTTGAAAATTGTCATCCGTCGGTGAATGTGTGCAAAAAGTAGTAAACGGCATATTTAGGAGACCTGATACGCCTGTAGGGGGTAACTCTGTCGGAATTGTTTGCCTCCCTTCTGAACAGGGAACTACTATAAAAGGATAGGATTTGCTCCAAGTTGGAGCAAATTCTTTCCTTTTAAAGTAGATCCCTTTTCTAGGGTGCAAGAACGCAAACAGGAAGTCACAAAAATTGTCTCAGTTGTAAAATATGGCAAAAAAAGCAATCAAGTGTATCAATTCCTCTTTATAAGACAAATTATTTCCAAGACTATATGGATGTACTAACAAGAAAGTGACACCAATGAAAACCTTTCTTCAAATATAAACAATGGCACAAATGTTTTACATATTAATCTTGGTCGTCTGTTTAAAAGGACTTCAAGCTTTTACAGGTAAGAAACATTCACAATTTCTTTCACTGATTTCATTTCTTAACTGCGTAGATTCCGTTTTCATTCTGTATTCCCATTTACCGCGAAATCTTCCCGGAGACAAAGACGTTGAAGCATCAAGCAAGAATTGAGAATTTGAAGATATTTCGCCCGAATGGAATAGAATTCAGTTCCTTAGTGACTATAACTGCTTTTACCCAACCACATAAATTTGAAATTTGATTATTGTCATAATAATGCGGCGGTATGATATACTTTCATGCTTGTAATTCTTATACAACGTCGGGGGGTCGGGGGGGGGGGTGGGGGGGGGAGGGGGTGCGTGGGTAGTGGGGGGTAACTTGGGGATAATTTTGGTACGGGTGTGCGAACCAGTATTTCAAAACCTATCCCATTCATATACCTGGCCTTTGGAAAAAAGGACCCATTCATATACTTACTCATCCAAAATGTTGATCTATTCATATACTGCCCTTTGATTTTTTGTGCCCATTTATTGCTGGTTGTTAGATAAATATCATAGTCAATTCATTGAATACCAAAAGAACAAGCAGCTTCGAAAACTGAGTGAAAAATATGTGCATATACCAGGATGTCAGAAAAATGGGGCCTTTCACATAGGAATCCAGAAAAATCGGATCATTCATATACTTTTTGTTGAAAAAAGGAGATCAATCATATAGCTGGCAGCGCTGAAAAAATGGGCCATTCGGCACGCACATCCGTACTATGCAATGTATAGGAACAGTTACCCCTCCCCCGCCCCCACCCCACGCCCGAGTATACAACATTCTTGATTTATTTCAAATATTTTATTTCTTAACTGCGTAAATTCCGTATTACAGTCAACATTTTTGGATGATCAAGTATATGAATGGGTCCGTTTTTTCAAAGGCAAGTTATATGTATGGGGTAGGTTTTGAAATTCTGGCTCGCACACCCATACCACAATTACCCCTAAGTTACCACCCCTCCCCTCAACCCCCGAGAAGTAGACAATCAATTAAAACATTTTTTTTTGTTCAACTATTGGATGTAACATACTTTTCAACATCTGCTTAAATGCTCCTTGCAAGGATTTTAAACAAAGTGCCTGTTTTCTGCCATTAATCGATCGCTAATTTGTGCATTCGAATTAGTTCCGGGTAAGGTGTTTACACGTTGTGTTTAAAGGTGTGTACATATCTGTATAGTATATGTAAAAGAATGTAACACAGGTGATAGACGACTGCAGTGAAAATCTGAGCCTCGTCATGAGATAACCTGCTTCATATAATGTGCAAACAACAAAGACACTTATTTTGTGCATCTGTGCTGACTGATCAGCACTGTTGTTGTTCGCTGTCTAGACAGTACACTACCTATCAAAATTTCAAGACTAGCTAATCCGGCGCTGAGGCTGAGTTAGCCAGTCTATGGCTGAGTAGGCCGGCCTGAGTCTTACTTGGTTGAAACTTATCTGCACTTTGACGAAGTAAGGGGAGACTTTGTAGGGGCATTATACGGCGCTAATTAACGCATAATTTACTGTAAGTTTATTATATTTTCGGGCTTCAGAAGCGGGTAAAATAGGACCTTATGCGCATACTCCTTTCAACTTCTTAAACATCACTGAAATATTTTTATACTGGAAAGATTATTAAATCCAGAAATAGGAGCTAAATCTTGTAATAAGGGTGTACATGCCGAAAAATCGTTATGTCATGAATTATGCGATTTTGGCTTAAAGGGTCGGTTTAGAGGTCTTTGTGAACCGGTCTCTTTGTGACGAATGTCTTTATACTGAATTAATTTTCCCCGTAACACATAATACAAGCTAATAAAGTAATATATAGAGGCTGTTGCATAATCCGAGGGATTTTTACGGATTCCTCATTCATTATTAGCAAAACTATTCGGACTAGCCAAATCAGTGGTGTACTTAACAGTCATCGCAAGGGCAGATAACAAAAGGCAAATGACAAATTCGTTGGTGTGGTATTTCAAGGAAGGATAGTACTCTGAATCAGACAAAAAAATCAAGTTTTGTTTAGCCATTTATTTGGAAATCGTTATGAAGCATAAGCTTATCCGGAGCTAGCCAAATCACTGTAATTCTATCTTACATGATCTCGGAAATATTCCCATTTACGGCGTAATACTTCTCCAGGAGACAAAGACGATGAAGTATCCAAAGATAATAGGTATTACGCCCGAGTGGAATAGGATTCAGTTCCTTCCTGCTTTTATCTAACCACATAAATGTGATTATTATCATAATAATGTGGCGGTATGATCTCGGGTATAATGTACTTTAATGCTTGTATTTCGTATACGTTATGTCATTTATGAATATATCAGTGAAGCAACTAACCAATGTTTCACACCAAAGGATGTCATACAATAATTGGTAATTAGAGTTCCTATCACATGTTTTTATCATATCTTATCTATTTTTTATTTAATCATATCGCATCATTTTATCCTCACATCAATTCAACCCGTTGATTTTGTTGGTCTTCGGGTTATCAGTGATGTCGTTGCGACAATGTATTGACTGTCATTAATATCTACTACCTCTGCCTCGTTTCGCCTGACGTTTGGGTCTAATTATTTCTTTATCTGAGTCCTACAGAGTTTTATTTAAATGCCACAGTAACTTGATAGTAGCCACAACAATTGGATTTCTGCTTCAAAATTAGGTAAGACAGTCATCGCGTATAATGATGTTCCTATGCAGCAATGGGGGTGGTCGGGTATGGCGAATGTGTCGGGTATCTTACGTCACAGGGCCATCCATCTAATATTGGCTTTTAGCTGGGCAAGGCCTGCTATCCTTGCAGCAGGTAAGGGTAGAGGGGGAATGTTTTTATTTCTTCTGTTTCTTCATTTCATTTTTGTTCGTCTTTCTTCATGTCCTTCTCTTTCCACTCCTCTACCATCTCTTCTGTCTCGTTTCTCCTTTTCTGTGGGAGACGACACAAAATGACCCACACGGGTTGATGTGTCACACACGGGTTGATGTGTCATTAAACCCCAACACAATAAATCCTATGCAGCAGTCTATATTCACTTGCGTACCTCGTCCCTGGTGATGTGATGTGGACAATTTATGAAATGTCTGGGAATTTTTGTGGTAACATACCATGCTGCGGATTGGATTCCATTCTCGAATTATGCAGTCAATATCCAAGTTACAGTAGGACACAGGAAGGTAGCTGTGATAAAGAGGCCCATCAGTATAGCATGCGCAGAACTAACGCGATTGATTGCATGTCCCTTTTTAGTGCTTTGTGGCGCGATTTATAGAACGTCTCCCCATACTTTACCATAGTGCAGATTATATTTCGTTTCCTTTGGAATCATTGGGCCCATTATGGTACATTTGAAAATGGAGTTCTGCTCATGTATACGCTAGAGGGCGTAAGCAGTGTTGCAAACTTCATAACTGCCCATGAAGAGTCTCTATAAAACCGAGACTCCCATTTTCTAATCTGTAGTGTGTTCTTTGTTTCCAAAGGCAATCTTTTTTGACGTTTATTTTACTACACTGCAGCTGGTATTAGTGCCGTGTGGTGGCGGTAGAACTTCTCCCCGTACTTTACCATAGTACTTTACCATAGTGCAGATTATATTTCGTTTCCTTAGGAATCATTGGGCCCATTATGGTACATTTAAAAATGGAGTTCTGTTCATATATACGCTAGAGGACGTAAGCAGTGTTGCAAACTTCATTACTGCTTATGAAGAGTCTCAATAAAACCGAGACTCCCATTTTCAAATCTGTAGTGTGTTCTTTGTTTCCAAAGGCAATCTGTTTGACGTTTATTATACTTGTTCACGCCATAAGTAAATCTCCATCCTCGTCTACAATCCGTGCATATCAGTCAGCATTCGGGATGTTACTTCCGCTATCGAGTAACAACATTCTGTACCTATGGATCTCGTACTCTCTTTTCAAGATTTTTAGGGGAATAGATATATATATTCAAGAGGCGACTCTTTCAAGATTGGTTTGCTGCCATTGTAAACCGGATCTACTCTAAAAGGGATAAATTTGCTTTCCGTTGAAGCAAGGCCTCTTCGTTTAGAGTTGAAACCTTTTTTACAGAATGGGGCTGGGTGTATAGGAGATCAAACAGGAAATGTAGCCTTTTACAAAATGGTGGAATATCTACAAAGTGTATTCAGTCCCCTTAATCAAAAAATACTGTCCAAGAAATGAATTTTAAAATAAGTGACTCGTTAGAGCAATGAGCATACGGTCATGGAAAAGAGCCCTCCCAGAAAGGCACTTTAGATTTATTTATATGGAATGACAATATAAAACATTATTTGTTCGAAATCTGAAGGGGCAAACAATAAAAAATTTCAACAAAAATGGCGCCTTGGAAAACTCAATATTAAAACTGTAAGGGTGACTGGTTTGAACCTTGATTTAAGGATATGCGCTCCTTATCCTTAACCCTAATGCAATTTCAGCTACATGTAAAAAGGTCCAATCTGAAATCATGACACACACTAAAACATAGAACACAGCACAGACATAATTACAATGACACCGACCCCAGATATGGCTAGTCGAACGTCTGGAACAGCGTAAAAAGTATAGCGTCATTTAGTCTGATGACTGCCTAATCGTCGGGTTATTTAAGAGGAAAGCAAACATCAACCATAATTTAGTTAACAAACATCCATGCAGATTGCCGCAGAATATCCCATGTTGTAGCCTTATCTTTTCATATTGAGTAACAATCTTTATGAGTTGTTCCGTAACATCAGTTTTATTAGCAAACTTTCTGAATTTATAGACTAAGTCACCATACCATTCAGGTTCCAACAGATTTTCTTGTAGAAGTGTTTTCAGCCATTATCCGGTACCTTTGAACACTCAACACTCATCCGGTGCCTCGGGACATCTTGTGTGTTTACCTATATGCATGTTACAAATGATTGTTACATTTATGTTTGAATATTAAGATTTGGTGCTATATATGTTATACTCATTTGAAACACGTATACTATACTGATGCGGTTTAGGTCTAGGCAAACTTGTTGTTGAGTTCTCTCTCTCTCTCTCTCTCTCTCTCTCTCTCTCTCTCTCTCTCTCTTAATACCGTACATAGAGATGTGCAGATGAGTATATCAGTGAATCGAATATAGAAGACCAAGGTTTATAGAAATTGTTCGAGATTAGTATTGCTAACTACAACTCTGTTTACGCTTCTAGTCAGGTGTTGTACATTACGAGTATTTTCACAGTCACAGAAAATCGGTTCAGTGATTTCAGTGGATCAGAGGATATCGGCTTCACAAGTTGGGAAGAAACTTTCCGACCGCCAACGGCACTTAACGCTGTAGTGAAAATAATTTTTTTTTGTAAAGATGGAAACTTTAGAAGCAAAGAATACATAAGTGAAAAGACGTAGTCTTGTTATGGTGCATTGTAGTCCGCCTTTGAGGCAATATCTAAGATTTTTCTATATGTATTAATTTATATGAATCGGGAAATGATTTGTAAAAGCTCTAGTCTAATCGTATATTCAGATGCTGACACTTTATCTGTTTCAATATTGATAAACATGTAATTGAATGAACAACTTGTTCTTTTAATTTATCATGTACTGATGGATGCAAAACAATTGCATTTCAGGAAACTATAATATCGCGTTAAACAAACCTACTGAACAACGACCGTACGACTTCTGTGGCAAAAAGTGTAGACAATATTGGACTAATGGAACAACATGCAGTAGGTGTTATGGGTCAAGACTTGCTGTTGACGGTAACACCAATCCCTGGTTCCATCTCGATTCCTGTTCTCATACGGACACGGAGGCGATAAACAAGACAGCTTCATGGAGTGTAGATCTTGAGGGATTGTATTACTTATTACGGATTAATATCATACCTAGTATGTTAAACCTATATTCGGCAATGGTATGTTTTTGCTATGTTAATAGCAATGACGTGCTGTTGGAATGCTAGTAAATGTTCCCATTTCTTTACTCTGCAGAAGTCCACAAGCATTCGAATTAGCTGCAACGTGAGAAAACATACCTTCTGCATGTGCGCCCAATGAAGACAAATCAGCCTGCGCATCCATGAAGTCTGAACGGGGTTTTCCTCATCCGCATAAAGAAACGTTACATCATAGGCTAACTGATCAGACTGTGCGAATGCGCAGACTGATACGAAGCTTCCCTGGGCGCACATGTCCGAAAGTACATATTCTAACGTTGCGGCTCATGTCATATTTTATCGTATGACGTCACTATTATTCAATGGAAAACGCCATGTCATAATAAATTAAATGATCATACGTTACATAACACTCGGTTACTGGCGCGTAATGTTATCCAGCCGTCTGTAGCAACGTAATGTTTTCTTTTGATATAAAAGGGTTCAACTTCTACGGCCATAAATTACAGTTTAAAAGTCATATGATAAACAGAATCGTCAATTCATGGTCATTTCATATGAAATTTATGAAACTCGCTTAAAGCTCGTTTCATAAATTTTATATGAAGGACCCCTCATGTGAGATCCTCTATATATGCAAGCATTGACTGCATTTATATGCTTTATATTTATATGTTTTTGCATGTCTATCACAACACAGTTTTCTTTTTCATAGAATATGACGCTGGTAATTGATATTGTCATTTTTAGATGAACCTAAAACGAGTAGGGCAATTTATATTTATAGGGCAATTTATATACTGAAGACTTGGGAACAAACAGCGATATACTATGGTCAGTAAAACTAATAAGAATACATCCAGAGTCACAACTGATATAAATATAGCCCTCACAGGGGACTTGCTAAGATTACAATGACATAAAACAACATCACAGAACAAACTGAAGAGGAACTGAAAACAGAAATACCACCTTGGAACGGCTGTTGGGCGGTACGAGGGCGCTTAAACTTTTTTTTACAAGCACCAAACCCTCACCTTTAGTCAGATATATATACTGTTTAGTTCGGTGCATGGGGGTGGGTGGGGCGGCGTCCATGGATCTTCAGCTCATTAACACAGAAAACGCAGGAACTAACGTCTCAACACTATGATGAAACGCAGATGAGGGCTTGTCTACCAACCGAAAGTCAGAACAAAAGAAAACTATTAGTAGGACTACGATGATCCCGACTGCCGAGAGTAAGTTTAGGCACAACCCATCTATAAAATGTTTCGGATTGAACCGCCATTGAGTAGGTAAAAATACGCAGCAAAGCTGTTACAAGTTGTTAACCTTCTTCAGATTAAACAATTAACATGCAGAGTGTCGCTTAACATCTACGTTATATCATATTTTTTATGAAGATGAATAATCGTTTACAATTATTTAGACAAAATAAAGGCAACAACAACAACAGAATAACAACATCAAAAATCCGAATCACCAAAAAAGGTAAAAGAAAATTCAACCTGTTCCAAATCATCATAAAACCCAGATTCAAATGGTCCCTGCTTAAACAGTATTTTATTTTTCAAGCCAACGGTAGTTATTTTCGCCCTCTTCCCACCATTGCACATTCATCTTCCATGTTCCTTGTTCATTCACTTTTAGTAACAAGCAAAGTCATCAATGTCTAGTGTTCTTACATAGACATAGTACTACTTGTCATTCGCTTATTTATAAAACAGATAATTTCATAACCTTCACTTCAGCATTTGAATAACAGGTGACAGGACATGCTGTGTACTAATAATTAGTAAATCTTCGGAGATAAAGAAAATATCCAAGGTTTGAACGAAAGAGGATTCTGTTGGAATCATTCTTCTCAGTACATACACTGGAAAATGCATAATGCCCCATGCTACTCAGCAGTGTATTTAACATATATTTTCTAGTATACCCGGCTGTCCTAGGGACAATACGATTCAATAATTCCACCATGTATGTTTCCATTGTTGTATTTAATTTTCTGATATGCAGGTAATGCAATGCTATTTACTGTAATTTCTAGGAGAATGTACGAGGGGGCGCGGAAGCGTTTTGTGAAGAAATGATCTACTTTTATATTAGAGTGGACATAGATGTGTTTTTACTACTGAAATTTTAGAACTTGTCTAAAACATTTCTCTCCCACTAAACAAAATAGATTTGGGAAAATCGATCGTATATAACCAATTCAAAATCCCAGTAGTTGTTTCTGCCTATTGTCCCAAGGCGGCTCATCTGTTGCGGTTCTTCCTGTCTGTTTTGTTTGTTATCGTAACGGCACCGTTGTATATTGACATTGTATATTCCGCATCTCTTCTTCTTTCAGTACCTCATAAAGTCTATGTTTCGTATTGTAGCAGTTCCTGGGTAACTTTATTTATATGTTAGGGTATAAACAGCATCTGAAGTTCTCTGAGAATATATGTACAGTCAAACCTGTCCTAAAGGCCATCTGTATTAAGCAATCACCTGCCTTTAAAGGCCACTATTTCAGATTCCCTTAAAGGCAAAGAAGTGGAAATATACCTGTTTTAAGCAAGCACATGTCTTAAGCAATCAGCTTTTTGCTTTCCATTAGGTGCTTGCTTAACACGGGTTTATATATATATATATATATATATATATATATATATATATATATATATATATATATATATATGCTCAGTTAGGTTCGATAGTCATACGCTTTGATTATAATAGGATTCAGTCATAGGATGTATAATTGTATTGCTCTTTCTTTCCGACAGCATTGGTATGGCAAGTATGCATCATAACATGTTTACAACAGCACGTCGAAGCATATTCAACACTTTTATGACTATAATAAACTTCTTTAGGAATTTTGTATATGTAAAACATTCCTTGTAGATACTCGAACAACGTAGTTATAAGCATCAGGATTATGTACCTGGGTTGAGTGCGCTTTAAACATGTTTAAGAATCCAAGATCCTAAACAGTCCTGTTTTTGGTCATTCTAACTCAGTGTTTCTGTTGCGGTTTCTACTTATATCGTTCGTTCTATTTCCTAGTTGAAAAACGAGTTTTGCTTATGCATGTTCTAAGGTTCGTATGTAGCACCGCAGACTACACTGTTGTCATACGAATAATCTCAATTAAACTAAGACCCCATTTTCCTTTTCCTAGGTGTTCTTTGTTTGCAAGGATAAGCTTTATATCCTTCATTTGAGAAACCGGAGCAGTCCGTTTAATTCGTTCGACTGCTTGTTCGCTCAGTTCGCCCGTCCTTATCAAAATTCAGCTGCATATTCAAATTCTAAACTATGCACATATTCACAGTGTAGTAGACAAAATCATAAATTAGAGTAATAAATAATAGTTCCAACAAATTTGGTAATCTTTTTGAGATAGAAAATTTTGTTGAACACTTGGTCGAAATTAAAGGTGAACTTGTAGCTATGTAACACCGTTTACATATCCAGTAGTCTTACTAGTAACAAGTTCAGTATAATCAATCCTGTGGTTGGATGTAATGCTATAGAAAATAAACAACATATTCAATGCAACCGTATGACGTCTGCTTTTATTTTTATATGTTTGTTTATATTTGCATTAAAGAAGCATACAGTTTATTTGTTGTTGACATTTCATTTCATCAACTTACATCCTTCGGAGACAATTTTAATGAAAAGTCAAAATAATAGTGACGATACCTAAGAAATGCTATGATCACAAAGCTAGGGCCTCCTTAGGCACAAACAGAAGGAGAGGTGAGAACGAAGTAATTACAAAACAAGCGCCTCATATGAAAAAAAAAAGTAAGAGAAAAGTCTAGGGAATGCCACAATTACAAACTGCAGCCGTTCCAAGACATCAAGAGGAAGAGAAAACGGACAAATCCAAACAAGCACAAATCGATCAAACATACGAAAAGCACTAAGATTAGTTCTCTCTTCCCCAAGCAAGGTAATCGCAATGCTAAAAGGACTGAAACACACAAGAACAGAATGGCACAAGGTAAGACATACAACAAATCGCCTTGCAGAATAAACCACAAAAACACCAAAGAGTAAGACTAACACCGGGACCACCGCCTTAGAACGGTCAGTAGGGTAAACCACCGTGAAGTTTAAAGCACTTTTACAGCTAGGCAACTTCACCCTGGGTCCCGATGCTACTCTTAATACAGAAATACATAAAAAATCGGTTTGCATAAAGGCTCCCAACTCAGTCAAATTAATCACTATAATAAACAAAGACGAGTACTCATGGCTTTTTCTACTGTATGCCAGAGTAAATGAAAACCAATAGTTGAACCACGGCGGGCCAGGCCAAAGACATATTCTCAAGCCCCAACCCACTGGTTAAAGTTTTACGAAAAGGCCGTCATTGAGTCTGAGGCCCGAACCCGCCGTCGTGCAGTTAAAGAGTGAAGCACAGCCATCAACAATGATTGGGTTGACAACCAGGCATGCAGTTTGCCGCATAATATCCAGGTTATAGCCAATTCTTTTATAAAGGTTAATAAGTTTTCTGAATTGCTCCGAAAAGTTAGATTTACCTACATTTTTTTTCTAAATCTGTACACTTAGTCACCATAAACCACAGACGCACAAAAGAATGAAGAACCGGAACAGAGGAATCAACTATGAATAGTCAGAGGGTACCTTTTTCTTCATTATACCGAAAATAAAATAAAATGAATTAAATAAAATAAATAAATAAATAAATAATAATAATAATAATAACAGTTTAACCAACAATCTTTGTGAATTAGTAGAATAAGTCGCCACAAAATTATGGTTTGGAAAGACCGTCTTGCAGATATGTTTTCACACCAACGCAGTATTTGGACAGCAATTCAAAATGACGGCGATCAAGCATAGAAAAACTTTCAC
Organism: Anodontia alba; assembly: GCA_964016985.1. NCBI lineage: Eukaryota > Metazoa > Mollusca > Bivalvia > Lucinida > Lucinidae > Anodontia > Anodontia alba. The sequence continues at coordinate 12,618 of CAXHKG010000057.1, read as the reverse complement.
TGTGTTTATGGTAACGTTACCCTTGCTTAAGAAGTTTATCAGTTAAAATTTTATTTCGCGAATTTTAAAGTCACTAGCTTAATTAGATGCTCTAGCAAAACGAGGTAACGGAGAAATATATTCACCATAGGATGTACATAGCATGAGAGACATCATCATCCAAGTCTTATTGTGAAATATAAGACAAGCATGAGCGAAGCGCTTTCGTCATATATTATTTCAGTTTTATTATTCCAGGAAAAGATTGCTGCTGGGACCGACTTGATGGCTTTACCATTCATGGTGAACCAGATTATGTTGAAATTTACGTCGATCGCAGAACTCAAAACTTGAGCTATCCGATCAACATTAGTCTACCTGAGAGATATAGAAATACCAAGTTTTCAAATATAACTATTGCCATCCCAGCAAAAGACGGTTACTCAGTCTTAACATTATGTGAAGTGGAGGTGTATTTGGGTAAGTGGATTACTAGTCGAGCAAAGTGGACAAACTACATGTATAAAACGCATATTGTTTTTGTTTTTTTTTTTAGGTTTTACGGCCCAGTCAACCCAGTGGTGTCATGTCGAGCGCGGTCAGTTTACCTATCAACACATTTACTGGGCAGGCTTAGTCCTCGAAGCGGTTAACCGGTATTGTGCACATTCTTTCGCCAGAAACTGACAACTGCCCTTCTTGAATCAACGGAAGGGAGAGAATGACCGTAGAAAATATTTCATGATCAATCTCCAATAAAGCATATTGTTACTAGTTAATATTTTACGTAAAACTTCCGTATATACAGCTATATAGCAGTCATCTACCCCAGTCAATGTAGTCGACAACGTCTCAGTTAAAGAGACAAGAGATAGAGTTTAATTATAATTATAAATTTTAAATTTAAATTTAATTATAAAACTGTAAATCTGTCACTGACATTTGTTTTTAAAAATAGCGTAACCGTCAATGTGGGATTCTCATTAATCTGTGATATTAGAGGAATGGACTTGATTGTCATCAGACATAAGAAACAGATTCCCATCTTGTTACAGCATATTCTATGCCATGTGTAAATGATATCTGATATGTAGACGGAATAAGTATTCTACAGAATCTCAGTCTGTCAAATTAAATTAAGTAGGAAATCGAATGCGACTGACTCCCCTAGAGTTGCGTTTATTAATTGTGTAACGATGACGGATTTACCATAATTGTTTCCACTCAGTTATAAGCGAATAATGACCATAGTGATAATGTTTCATATCATCTAACTGAATATAAAAAAAGTATGAGAAAAGTCTAGGGAGTGCCACAATAACAAACCGCAGCCCTTCCCAGACACCAAGAGACAAATCCAAACAAGCAGAAATCGAACAAACACACGAAAAGCATTAAGATTAGCTCTCTCTTCCCCAAGCGAGGTAATTGCAATGCTAAAAGGACTGAAAACCACAAGGACAAAATGACACAAGGTAAGACATAAAACAAATCGCCTCGTAGAATAAACCACAAAGCAACAAACAGTAAGACAAACCCCGGGACTACCGCCTTAGAACGGTCAGTAGAGTAAATCACCGGGGGTTTAAAGCACTTTTACAGCTAGGCAACTTCACCCTGGGTCCCGATGCTACTCTTAATACAGAAATACTTAAAAATTCGGTTCGCATAAAGGCTCCCAACTCAGTCAATGCATCAAAGCCAAAACATAACAGTACCAAATTTCGTGGTTTGGACGCACGCAAGTGACTGAACTTTTCACTTATTCAACATACTTATATCCCAAATGTTTACAAGAAAAAATGGTAAAGTGCAGATGTTGGCAAGCAGTAAATATTACTAAATAAGTGCTAGCGTGACAGACTCGTAGGTTTCGTCAATAGCACTTAAGTCAACTGTTGAATGGCAGATGATGAAAAATACTGCACACGCCGATGACCCTCCTATTTACCTAGCAACCACCAAATTATCGTCTTAATCATCTAAGCACTGATTACTGGGCTTATGATACCTCCGGGGAAAACACCAGCTGGACACTGACCCAGTGATTGTAAAATTGTAAGACAAAGGGTGGCGTGTAGGTGTCGGCATGCAGAGAAGAGCCCTATGTATCTGTCACTCATCAGTTGTTATGAATCACGAAATACAGTAACCGCGAACATCAGTCAGGGTGTCCTCCCATGTGCGCTCTCATCAAGCTACTGCTATGACTCTCGAAGCAAAACAGCAACATACGTGAAACAGCAATCACACGTGATTTTTAAAATAAAAAAAAGCTACTACTTGGTCACTGCAGTGATATTAGTATGAAAACATCAGGTAATTTCTTAATAAATTAGATTTATATGTAAATTTTGCTCCGTTTATGACAAACCTTAACTGACGACCACAGAAACTGTCCTTTTGTCTAGGATAAGTTATTTGAAACATTAGAAGAAACATAAAGTGGTGAGTTTGTTACCAGTTGTAAGCTCAAAGAAGATGGCACCACATATAAAACGCATTAGTATTTCATTTTACGATTAAACAGTATACTTTTGTGTTTAAGGTGTAAAACAGAAAGGACCTCTATCTATTTTATTTGATTAGTATATATTTTCCTGCACTTTATGGTGTTTCACATGTCGGTTGTCAGTAAGTTTCTGTAAGGTTAGAAATGTATTGCTGCACTTACAGGGGAGATTTAATTTTCAAAATTATTGCATTTCTTCTGCAAAGTAATGCATTTTAAAACGACAGCACGAGGATCAAATGCTTACGCTAGAGGGCGTAACAGTGTTACAAACTTCATTACTGCTTATACAGAGTCTCAATAAAATCGAGACCCCCATTTTCTAATCTGTAATCAGTTCTTTGTTTCCAAAGGCAATATTTTGACATTTCTTTCTTTCTAGAGTTGACCTTTTTGGTAAGGATATGTGTGCAGGAAAGGAAATTGAAAATGATAACAGTTGGCCTTTCAGCCACTTGTAAACTAAGTGTATTCAGTCTCCTTTATCACAATTTAATGAAGCAATATTTAAATACTCATTGATAGTTTCGCATGTAAAACTGCATTTCTTTAAATATAGTATTGGAACGTTGATGACATGAGATTTAAGGGGGTTTGATACATTTGGCAGATTCTCTGCCATTTTTAACAGTGGGCAACGTTTTGACTTCACGTTTACTTTTCCGCACACCAAATCCTTTTTGACAAAGTGGTCTACTATAAAACAAAACAAAATATTTAGACGTAAACGTCTAAGTACCGGTGCAAGTTTTGTTCATGTTTACATAGAGATATGGGACAAGGCTATACTAAAATTTGATGAATAAACAATGTAATAGGTAAAACAAAACAAAAACAAAAAAAAAAAAAATGTAGTTCGTTAATGTTTGTTTCTATTAAGCTTATGGAATTTCTTGATTGAAATAAAAATAAAAAAGACATTAATCTGCTTATAACACAGTTTGTTTTAAGATCTTTTTATATTTGCCTGGCTCGTCACAAAACGACGTTGTGGCAAATATAAAACGTAGTGAGCTAATCGAATAGTCCACCATATGTAAATTTCCGAAGCTATATCAAGAGACCGGCGCGATTAGCTCGCTGGTCAATGAGGGTTGTTCTCAAGTTTCCTTTATTGTAGACGCCATTGTCAGAAAGGAGGCAAAACAATTTCGAAAGAGTTGCCTCCTCTAAACGTATTTCCAATTTCCCTTAAACAAACACATGTGAAACGTGACTTTCTCACTTAAACAATACAGCCAAGCTTTTTATTTTTTTTTGACTCAGTGCTGTATTATAAGTAATATTTATTTTATACACACATTTTGTATATAACAAGCACCGAACTGTACCATGCCTGTGTTCCACAACGGAAAGGTAACCTTGGAAGATGGACGAGAAGTAACTGATGTTGTGCCAGCTGGATCAGCACTTAAGTTTAGCTGTAGTATAGGATTCACTCTTTATGGCCACGGTGAACTTACTTGTGACGCCAGCGGCAAACTGAATGACACTACACCTTACTGTAAAGGTATGTATGAACATAGTAAACAGAGTCTAAAAGGAATGCATTTTGAAGCGCTTTTAATAATGTTAACTATGTAGCGTATGTACAGTGAACACATGTTCGAGCATGTTATATTTCATTTTCGTATTTTCAAATTATGCAAACAGAAAAATAAATATAAGTGAAGATACACAAGAAATGCCACAATCACGAAACATAGCCTTTTCTATTTTAAATGTTTTTAATGGTATCTCATATTTAGCACAGTTTATTCCGTTGAGCATTAACCATCTGGCAGATACAACAACTTCAGTGTACTTTATATATATACCCAGGAATACCTACAATCAAGAAACGCTGTATTTGCAGCTATCGGCACTGCCTCGAAAACTTTATAACTGACAAAGGGGAACTATAGTAGAAGAACCGCCTGGGAATGGCAAAGAACACGACTTTTAGATGACACATTAAAAACATTTTTGATATAGGGTAAACAAATGGCCTAAATAAATAAACCACTTGAATTTGTTACCAATGTAAAAATCTGTAACGGTATGTAACATTATGGAGTACCAGTAAAATAGAACGTATACGAGAGCATATTCACGAATGTTACTGTAACATTGTTACATTCTGAATTGACTAAAGGCACATATATATTTTGCATTTAACTGCACTAAATCCCTTGTGACATCATCGAAACTTCAACGTAACATATCAGATACCTCAAAACATAGTGTATACGAGCTCCTGTTCATGAAATAATACTGTAACATTTAGAGTTGAATAGCGGCATATAAATATTGTGCATGTAGGCGCAGAAACTTCCATGTAACATCATTGAGCCTCCAATGTAACATACCAGATACCTTAAAACAGTAAATACGAGCTAATGTTCACAAACTGTTACTGTAACATAACATTTTGATCTGACAAACGACATCATTAGTAGTCACATAACATAGATAAAGTCCCTGTAGCATCTTCGTAACTTCAAAATAACAAGGTAAACACGCAAGATATAGTGTATACGAATGCATAGTAACAAAATATAATTGTAGTTTTGTGACATTTTGATGAGACTCACGACGCTTTATTGGTAGACACATACCAAACATAAACTCCTTATAACATTGTCGTAACGACCTAGTAACGAGAAAAAACACACACACAAATAAGAATAAAGTATATACGAGTACTTGCTCACGAATGTTACTGTTACATTCTAACATTTTGACTTGACTGGCGGCACATAAATATTTGTCATGTGACCACAATAACTCTTATGTAACATCATCGAAACTTTAATGTAACAAATCAGAAATATCAAAATGTAGTAAACACGAGCTCATAGTCACGACATGTTACTGTAACAGTGTAATATTTTTAACTGATTTGTGGTACATATCTATTTCGCATGTAACCACAGTAATTACCATACAACATTGTCGAAACGTCAACAAAGCATGTCAGATACCTCAAAACATAGTGTATACGGGCTCATGTTCACTACGTGTTACTGCAAAATTGTAACAGTTAGATCTGATAAACGGTTTCTGATATGCCACATTGAAGGTTAAAAAATGCTACATGGGAGTTACTGCGGTTACATGCGAAATATTTATGTGTCGCTAGTCAAATCAAAATTTTACATTACGAAAACACGCCTATTCAAATATACTGAAACATTTACCACCAAAAAATGAAAATTTTCAGATAAAAAACTCTGATATGTTTCATATTTCTGCTCAAAACATAAATTGTGGGTACTCGTTAGAATCGCCTTGTCGAGGCGGTTCTAACGAGTACCCACAATCTATGCTTTGAGCAGAAATAATACCCCTGTAAACCCCAGTTTTACTATATAAAAGTGGGGTTTAAGGGGGTCAAAATTATATAGGCGTGTTTTCGTGATGACAATGTTATAGTATCATTTCGTGAATATGCTCTTGTATATATTGTATTTTGCGTGTGTCTGCTTGTGACTTGGACGTTACGGTAATGTTACTTTATATGGGGGTGAATACGGTTACATGTGCAATATGTATGCACCGTCATAAGTAGTATGTCTTATGACCTTGTTAGAAAGCTTATGTATCTTGTCTAAACTTATATGAATCGGGCATTGACTTGTTTAAGCTCTTCTCCTATCTTCAGATTCTGACATTTTTATGGCGACCCGTTTAGGTTAACATCCATTTAATAAAGATATCTGCATCAAAAATATAAATATCTACATTTGAATAGAGATATCTGCATTTAAATAAAGAAAATTACATTTAAATGCAGATATCTCTATTTTAGTTGTTGTTAAATAGACATATTCTGAATTTGAAAAAGAGATATCTGAAACTTAATTGAAATACAGATATCTATAATTATCATTTAAATAAAGATATCTGCAATTCAAATGGAAATATCTGTATTTTTAACACAGATATACTTAAAACCAGTAAAACGCAATTGTCTACATTTGACTCGCACTCTACGTTAACGCCCTTTTATTATGTGTAACAAAGAAACACACAGCAATCAATGGAGCTGATTTCAAGATAACAGTGCCGCAGCTAATAGTGCAGTTATGATTGGTCGAGTTTCAGTTTTTGATCAAGGGAAACAACTCTACTTTGGTGTAATACTGGACAAATATGCCTTTTATTCTAAATTTCGCAACTGCTTTATGACTAGTTATTTTGTGTTGAAAGTTTTGGTAATTTTGAATATTGTTCAGAAGTCTGTGGATGCATGTCGGGAACCAGCTTTCATTGATTTTCGAGCCTTTAAACGATCCATTTAGAGTATGCGTAAAAACTGGAAGTTACCCCGTAATACGACCGTAATCGACATATAGGAGAACCATTCAGTCATTTTTTTCGATTCAAGTTACTCAGCAATTAGATGTTTTCGTTTATATTTCTTTTTAAATGATATTAAGCGTTTATTGCGTATTTTTATTACCGGGAACATAATGGATACCAACTTTCATTGATTTTCGAGCCTTTAAATGACCAACTTAGAATATGCATAAAAACTGGAAGTTACTCTTAATATGGCATTTCTGACGTCAATAATCGGCAGATATGAGAACCGTTCAGTCATTTTGTTTTCGATTCAAGTTACACAACGATGAGCCGTTGTCGTATTAAATGATATTCAAGACGTTTTTTCAAAATCCATGCAAATTTCATAAAATCTGAAATTTGAGATACAGCTTCAAGTCGTATCCGCATAAGGAACATACGCGTTTATTGCCTATTTTTTATTGTCGGGAACATAATGGCTACCATCGCATGAAAACTTTGTAGAATCATACGATTTTAAAATTTTAAAAAAGAAATATGACGATTTTACCATTTTTCATCAAAAGTTTACGCATGGATGAGCATCTGAGGGCAACTTCTGTTTAACCGTTCTTGTACGAAAGGCCAGTTGATTGAAGCAAAACAAATGCTTAAAAAGAAATTCGACGATTTAACCATTTTTCATCTAAAAGCTACCCATGGGTGAGCATCTGAGGGCAACATCTCTGTTAAACTGTTTTTGTATGAAAGGCAAGTTGATTTAAGAAAACAAAGCCTGAAACATTGCAATCAATGAGAGAGAAAATATATACATATTATTCAAATGGTTTTAGATATATGTGTATTTTAAATACATTATCATTATTAATAGAAAAAATAGACATCTTTAAAAAAATATCTGTATTTAAAATGCAGATATCTCTATTTATGAACATGGTTGTTTTGAACTAGTCTTCAACAAATAATCAATTCTCCCCTGCTCAAGTTTTTTTGACATCTTGATGTTTAGCGAGCTTCAGAGTATTCAGATTTCCATTAAAAATGGAAACTAATGTGTTGACCAGAGCTGTGCTCAGTAGTGCATATGTTACCCTGAATTCATGTACCTTAATGACGAGCGCCAGCAGAAGAAGGGCTCCAGGACAAAACACTCGCGAACAACGTACTTTTTAATGCAGCCCCGAATTCACAGGGCTGTTCTCTTGGATTTCTGTGGCAATTGAAATCCAGTTTAATTAGAGATATTTCAAATTGAAATGCAAATATGTCTAATTATGGAATGCAGATAGCTATATTTTGATCGGAAATTAAAAATATCTGTATTTCAAATACAGATATATGCCTTTTATTTAAAGATATTTCTGTTTTTGTTTACAGATATATGTAATTGCAATATACATATACATACATACATATATATATATATATATATATATATATATATATATATATATATATATATGTGTGTGTGTGTGTGTGTGTGTGTGTGTGTGTGTGTGTGTGTGTGTGTGAAATGCAGATATCTGCATTAAACGGGTAAAAAATAAAACAAAACAAACAGGTTACCATACGCTTTATCTGTTACAATTTAGATAGGCATGTTGCATTTCAGGAAACTATAATATTGCGTTAGGGAAGCCAACTGAACAACGTCCTTACGACTTCTGTTTAAATGATACTCTTTGTCAACAAAGAGATGAAATGGAATGCTATTGGTGTTCTGTATCAAGTCTTGCTGTTGACGGTAATCCCAACCCCAATTGGCATTTGGGTAGATCCTGTTCTCATACAGATACAGATGCGAAAAACAAGGCTACTTCATGGAGTGTTAATCTTGAGGGGCTGTACTACCTATCATGGATTAATATCATACCTAGTATGTTAAACCTATATTCGGCAGTAGTATGTTGTTGCTATGTGAAAAGTACAGATGCCAATGCAATGTTGGTAACGCTACCTATTCCTTTACTCTGTAGAGGCAAACGTCCACAACCATTCATAAGAGTAGCAACATGAGACAACGTACCGTCTGACATGTACCCAACGAAGACTTAAATTAGCCTGTGCATCTATGCAGTCTGATTAGAGTTTTCGTTGTCCGCATGAAGAAACGTTACATCATTGCTTATCCAGAATGTCCAGTGAAGATTCTGATCAGACTGCGTGAGTGCGCAGACTGATTTGAATCTTTCCTGGGCGCATACGTCCGAAGGTTCATATTCTAATGTTGTGGCTCATGTCAAATTTTTTTCGTATCACGTCACTATTATTCAGTGGAAAACGCAATGTCATAACAAATTATATGATCATACGTTACATAACACTTGATTACTGGCGCGCAATGTTATCCAGCCGTCCGAAGCAACGTAATGTTTTCTTTTGATATAAAGCGGTTCAACTTCTACGGCCATAAAATACAGTTTATGCCATTTCTATTCAGACTCTTGAAAAAGGAATCATAGTGGGCCTTTTTGGTTCAATTAGACTAGTTCGTTCATATGGGTGAAAACAAATAAACACACAAATTGTGGTGAAAGAGTCTAATCAAGACTAAAATAGATATGATAAGGTTAATCAGTGGAAGAGTCTAATCAAGACTAAAATAGACATGGTAATGTTAATCAGTTTTGTTGTGATGAACGACTCTTATCACGTCTAAAATTAACAAGAACAGTAATCCATCATTTCCAACGATAGAACATATTAAAATACATATTTCCGTTCTGCACAACCTATCTCCAAATACATGTAATTTGATCTTGATGTGGGACACATAGGCGGCACATAGACCTGCACAACCCATCTCCAAATACATGTAATTTGGTCTTGATGTGGGGCACCAACAATCCAGACTATCTGGTCATCAAATATGTAAAACTACATAAAATTGCGAAAACAACCCCAAATCAGCGAACAAGATGAACCATAAGGCTGTGGTAGGGAGGTTGGTGGTTAATCACATATTTTCAGTCAATATTTATAATGCTTCCGATCAAATTAAATAACACGTCTAAAGTGTATACTTTCCGCAGCTAATCTGAAGGAAAATCCAATAATACCATGGCAACCACCAGCTGCGAGAGGCTCCCTACAGGATATCGGAAAATGATTTACCTAAGTGTGTAATAGTCATCGCATAAAAATCGCTATGGTGCATAGCCGTAATTTATGCCATTCCTATTTAGACTCTTGAAAAAGGAATCATAGTGGGCCTTTTTGGTTCAATTAGACTAGTTCGTTCATATGGGTGAAAACAAATAAACACACAAAATGTGGTGAAAGAGTCTAATCAAGACTAAAATAGACATGATAAGGTTAATCAGTGGAAGAGTCTAATCAAGACTAAAATAGACATGATAATGTTAATCATTTATGTTGTGATGAACGACTCTTATCACGTCTAAAATTAACAAGAACAATAATCCATCATTTCCAACGATAGAACATATTAAAATACATATTTCCGTTCTGCACAACCTATCTCCAAATACATGTTTGTGCTTGTTTAGATCTGTCGGTTTCCTCTTCCTCTTGGGGTCTGGGAAGGGCTGCGGATTGTGATTGTGGCACTCCCTGGACTTTTCTCTTACGAGGCGATTTGTTGTATGTCTTACCGTGTGTCATTTTGTTATTGTGTTTTTCAGTCCTTTTAGTATTGCGATTACCTCGCTTGGGGAAGAGAGAGCTAATCTTAGTGCTTTTCGTACGTTTGTTCGGTTTGTGCTTGTTTAGATTTGTCGGTTTCGTCTTCCTCTTGGGGTCTGGGAAGGGCTGCGGTTTGTGATTGTGGCACTCCCTGGACTTTTCTCTTACCTTTCATGTAATGTGATCTTGATGTGATAGGCCATAAAACCGGCAGAATGATTTCCAGCATGCTGCAAGTTTGCCCCACAAAAAGAGGACAAGAAAAATATACATATCACACATCATACTCCATGTTGCAAATGCATATCAAATCAGGAATAGAAATCCACAAAACACGCTATAAGGATGTAACATAAGTAACGTGTTACATGATAATCCAAGGTTCTACCGGGGAAATACAGCAACGCAATATTCCACAGTCAGCCCCTTATTAGTCGGACTTTGGCGGCAAAACGTCGACAAACCGCAATTAGACATAATTAACTGAGTGATACGGCAACGAAATATCACACAGTTAACCTATCATGCCATTACACAGCAAAAGGATCCATATTATCGATAAAACTCTACTATAAAATAACAGTTACAACTGCATTTGAGATGTCTTATTTTCATAAAATAAAATGTCACACATTCATTTCTTAAATATTAACGTTTTATGTATAAAACGCCGCATCTAGACGTGTGTTTGTCAATATTTTAATCACATATTTTCAGTCAATATTTATAATGCTTCCGATCAATTTAAATAACATGTCTGTTAAGAGACTAAGTTGGAAATGCGCTTAAGTGGGAAAAAATAACGACTATCTTGGAAAACGTATATCAAGCGTTTAAGTTGGAAAAACGACTGAATGGGAAAAACGACTAAGTTGGAAAAATCAATATCTGCAGTGGGCATCATCGTTTTATATACAACAAATCATCCTTTAACCTCGGGAGACCCGTAAAAGGGTACTTGGCAAACATTGCAGACCCAGATCAGACGCCGCAGAATGCGGCGTCTGATCAGGGTCTCCTCTGTTTGCAAATAGTTTAGCCATTTTTCTCTAGGAATATGTAAATCTCATAGCCGGACGTACCTAAAATTGAAATTGGACTCTTCCAATATATAGTGTGGTAGAGTCTATTCCTACAATGGGTTAAGTATGGATGGTCGTTGATTTTAACACAAAGTGCAACGGCGTCCTTCCACCTGGTGTAGAGTTTTATAATTTCTTGCATGTCTAGCTTGCACTTTGTAAATGAGGTATTGAAATTGATGTAATTATAGGCCTAAGTTAATCAGTATTTACATGCCAATTGTCTTTTATTATATTGTACTCTCTCTCTCTCTCTCTCTCTCTCTGTTAATTCATGTTGCATACTGAGGTTGCATATATAATATAAATTTTATGTCATCGGTCACAATAATTCAATGCTTTATCAGTTACATTATAGTTACATGCGTCACGACTATGAAGGCTGAAAGAAGTCAACAAATGTTTTTGTAGCGATACTTATCCGTCAACATACAGCAATCTTTACGAAACAGTCTATGGAACGCCATAGCTGTCTTATATTGCGTTAACGAACACTTCTATTGTCCCGGAAAATCGATTAAACCGTAAGTCAGGTCTGTTAAGCCTGAGACCAGTCTTTCGGTTAACTCGGAAAATATAGTTTTATAGCCTCAGCCAAACTGCTTAGCGCTGTATCCCTGTTGTCTGTAAAACGTTATATTTGAACAGGTTCGCAAACTTGTCTAGTTGTCTTAAGTCTCATTGTTTATGAGCTCCATAGCTTCAAGAGGAAATGTTCTTTAAGAACTAGAAAACACTGCTTTTAGAAGAGAATATGTTTGCACGACTAATTTGTAGAGCTTCAGCTACTTCTCTGATCAATATACATTTGCTACTTTACTTCGAAACGGAAACTACTGGATTCATAGAAAAGCACACGTGTACACACATAGAAGTAAATCCTATATGCTGCTCTCTTTGAAGCGATTTATTTTTGTCTTTACGTTGGCGCAAGATACTCTATCCAGCTATCTATGCAGAGTTGAAACATGAATTCTAAATACAAAGCGAATAAGATGCTCTCTCTCTCTCTCTCTCTGAGAATATCTGCCTCTGCCTACAAGAGGCATGTGCGGCCAATATGGGGTGGGCTTTTGCGTCAATAATAATATATATAGGTATCGTATCTGAGCA